>JACEVL010004367.1:0-16732 GCA_020284085.1 Aporrectodea caliginosa
AACTTACCGTTTAATATTATTTTAGCATACCAAATAAATGTGCTATTAATATTAAGCCTACGGAGTCAAAAATGGGCCACGCGCTGGGCCGCTAATATCCGCAGCACCAATAATATAGGCTACTTCAGTGCGCTTTCGACAATGTGCAGTCAATGTACTCGTTTAGCCTAGAGTGAACATATGACTGGTTTTTATAATTAAATAACTTTTGTCTTCACTTGAAAAATTTAACTACAGACATCGTGGTTGAGAATTCAGCGCAATAGCTTTTAAGTTGCCCATACGTACGCGCCACTCACATGATATAATTATCAGACTTTAAGTTTGCATGTTGGAAAAAACGTACCTGAAATGTTAGTGCTACTGATTCTTAGACAACTTCTAAGATCTTAAGCGTACCTGGCTTACTTAACTTTAACCTTTGCATTCACTGAGTGATCATAACTGTCGACACGATTTACAGTCTCTATCGTCAATACTGCAATGTAAATATAGCTCGCCCACCTAATTTATAGGGTCAGCAGAAATTCACGAATCGTAATCGTAAACTCAGTAAAAGTTCTAAACTTTTAAAGCGCCACTTGGAAGCCAAGCGCAGGGCACCATCTAATTCACGAGCGAGCGCTTTGTCGTCGGAGGATCGAGTTGTCCAAAAGAGTCCGATCGATTGAGTCCGGTTGCCTGTTGTGAACACATGAATGGTTTCATATCGTGATCAGACTCGATCGAGGGACAGAGCGTTGGAAGGTGAAGGTTCGGATGGCTTAATGGTGTGGTATAACCTAGAGGATGAAGAGGAGTGGTCCTAAGACAGAGCCTTTAGGGATACCCGGATACCACAAGAGAGTGGGAGGGGTTACGAACAGTGGCTGGAGGTTTTAACAGAGAAGGACCTGGGAGACAATTGAGTAGGACTGGAACCAGAGTAGAATAGTGCCAGAGACGCCAAACCAAGATGAAAGTTGATGAAGGAGGCTGTGATCAATGGTAGGCTACCGAATGCGGCGGAGATGTCAAGGATACAGAGGCAGGAGACTTGCTGATGGCTGACTGCAGATCTGTAGAGTAGCCTAGTGTTAGATTGATGGGTTTGAGGAGTGAGTTAGGAGATCGAGAGATAGCCTATTCGATCGTTAAGCCGGGTAAGGACATTTCGTTCAGTTAATTTAGACAGACAGGAAAGATTTGAGATGGGACGGTAGTTAGATAAGCTTTCGTTGTCCAAGATTTGCTATTTTGAGAAAGGGATTGACGATCGAATAGCGAGAGTGCTTATATAAAGACCACGGGAAAGCTGCCAGTAGGCTATACAGAGCGAGAGATGAATAATTTTGGTGATTACAGGAACGAGGGCAGAGGAGAGAGGCGGGGATAGAAATCATAGGATCAAGTTCTCATTGCTTGTTGGGAAGAGAGTTTAGGAGTAGTGACACTTCTGTCTCAGTGATCAATTTTGTTTTGACTGAGCACCTGTAAATAAGCTGGCTCCGATGTCTTAGCCATTGGGTGCTGTATAAATCTTGAGATTATGATTACACTAATGTTGTAATGTAACCAAGCTCTTAGATAAATTAACGCATATACCAAACAATTTCCTAAGATACCTGCATGCAAGCATATAATGTATGTTCTAAAAGTCCTCAATGCACTAACTATACATGTATGCGCACTTTCAGTTTTCAGTCTATTCATACACTGTGATTCATAGTCATTCACATTTCAGTATTTCCCAGTATTTATCGATTACACTGACATAAAGTACTAGAAGGGGAAAAGCTCTAGAAGAGCTTATGGAATCCACCTTTCATAAAAGTCATAAGAATGATAACATAATAGACTATCAAGCGAGTATAAACAATCGCAACATGTACCAATTAATTTCTCAGAATATTTCTGGATGCAGCATTGCAATTGAGCATCTTGAAGAAATGAAAATAGAAAAAACAATCAGATTCAGTAGATAGAATATGAGAAACAGTTTTAGAGCTTGTTTTAAATGTAACCAGTCAATGCAATAACTATGGACTTTATGATTTGCCCTTGCAAATGGACATAGGGGGATAGGCCTAATGGAGGGGAAAATGGAAGAATGGAAACAACTACTATTTGGAGAAAAGTTACTTCCATGAATAAGTTTTGCTGTTACAATGTACAGGCAATTACAAACTTGTTTGGCATCATGTTAGACACCATGGCAAAAACGTTATGCATTGCAAAATGAGAAAACAATGACTTACCTATCTATCATACTGCAGCAAGTACTCAGTACTTGACTATATACTAATTAGTAAAAACTCTTCAACATGACCTTATCAGTAACCTGTATCATATTTTCACTGGAACCTTGTTATAACATGCAAATAATGGCCTATCACCATCAAAGACAATATTCCCAAACCTGAAATTCAGCAATAGAACTTTACTTCCTTGTGTTGCAGTTTTAATACAATACAGCACGTTTGTATGTATATGCATCTAGATGCTTAATACAGTGCCTTTAAAGCAACTCACAAACGAGCAGAAACTTTACAGTATTTTAAATAGCTCCCAAATTAACGTTTTAATGAGATTAGGGTGTACAAAACAAAATCACTTATCTTGTAAAATCACTTGAAACTGAAAACCACAACTGCAGATATATAAAGACATTAACAACCAATTTGTAAACAATTTTAAACATACCGGTACCTTCTTGTCAACAATCACTAAAACCACTTTAAAGCTCTGAAATGTAAGATAGCAGAGCAATTTTAAACAAAACTTGTAGAATCAGACATAATTTATATTTTGATGAAGAATAATGTCATGCGCATGGATATCTGATTACACAATCACTAAAACCATTATAAAGCCCGGAAATGTAAGATAGCAGAGCAATGTTAAACAAAACTTGTAGAATCAGACATATATCTTGATGAAGAATAATGTCATGCCCATGGATCTCTGATTACACAATCACTAACAAACGGAAAAAGTAGTAATTCTGCAGACATTTCTATGCAAGACTTGTAGAATTGAAATGAAGTCCAAGACTGTGGGAAATTTCACGCTCATGGCTATCTGTCAATGAACTGAACATTGACAGCTCTTTCAGGAGCAAGAAGCCCTTTTAGTACTGGATTCAGTGGCTTATTGTCGGCAGGCTTCAACACAAACTTCTGTGAAATCTGAAAAAATATAATTGGCCATTTAGAAAACAACACAGTACATGTGCACTTCAAATATCTCTAAAAAAATTGCATTAAAATGATGCTGATACAGCCTCCTTAACTGCCGAATGAAGCAACTACAAATAAAACTGAACATGAATATCACTTTATTTCTCACCCTTAAAATGGAATTTGAAATTACCAAATGGTACTGGGACCCACTACTTACAACCTGCCTGTAACCACGCTTTATCTATTCTGTGCTGTAACCTTAAAAAAATCATTTTAGTTGAGGAATTTTATTACACAATAAACAGTAAATACTGGTAATCTTAGGAATTGGTTTTTTGAGAATTTAAGTAAAACATACCCTTGCCAGGAGGAGATGCATTTCCAATTCAGCAACTCTTCTCCCTGCAATAATTAAGTTTTACAAGTGTCATTCAATCATTATGTCTAGAACAGATCCAAGAATCTAAGTTCAAATAAGACATGCAAATTTCCAAATATTAAGAAGCAAACCATAAAAGTATCCTAAAGGTTCTCAGTCTTCACACCTGTAATTTCTGATTACCTCTGGGGTTGCACATCAACAAATTTTACTCCTTTGCATCATATTCTCTACAATAAAAGCTGTGGACAACATCTCATGTAAAATCAATACATGATCTTGAAATTGGCACCTGAATAACTTTTTGCTTCCAAACTTACAGAACCACAGGTCCACATTTGTAAATGCAACACCAACTCCCAAATATGGAGAACTGCAAACATTTAGATACTTTTCCAAATAAAACAAGAAACTCTTCAATCCACATCAAGTTGCAATTTTTTATATCTGCAAGATTGCCATATTTAAGCAGCTGTGTGAGATTCTCATAAGGCACTAACTATATAAATGGCCACATGCATATATACATACATACCGGTACATACATACATACGTACGTACATACATGTGCGCATGAATGCATATACACATAAATATATACTGTACCTACTACCTACAGTTGACTTGTACTAACCATACGGTAACATCAACCGCCATCACTCAAGTTAGTTGGTAATTAAGGAGCCCTTATTAGTGGGACCTAGGTCCCTTCAGGTCCCTCTTTTGTCCCCAGCGATGAACTTTTTCTGTGTTTAAAAAATGCAATTGATAGATTGCAAATTTCGTTTTTTCAACCAATGAAATATTGATTGATGTGAGATCTCTTGACTGATAAGCATAATTGACCAGCTATTTACCAATGCAAGATCTTGGACCAAATCCAAATGGAAGCCAGGCAAAATTGTGAATGGCATCATTGCTGTCTGATCTGAGCCATCTCTCTGGTTTGAATGTCAGCGGATCTTTAAACTGCTTTGGATCTCGACCCAAGACAAACGTACTGCCCATAACTGTTGTCTGTAGTAAAAAGGAACAAAACAGTTAAACATGAAAAGCCAATGTTAGGTAAGAGGAAGTGCAACTCAAAGATATTTAAGTAATCCTATCAGATGGCTTGAAGCCTGAAGTTATGCCACTGCCATTGATCAGTTAAATTCAGTTTAACAGAGAAAGACAACCGACAGATATTATCAGAAAATTCACAATACACTAGACCACTCTTACAGCAGTTCCAGCATATGGCAATGCAAATTTTCTGAAATAACATCATCAAGAACACAGATCTCAAATTTATATCAGTTTTATAATGTGCCCTCATTATTATTATTATTATTATTATTATTATTATTATGCATTTATTCAGAGACACTGGCTACTGATTAAGTATACATTTATAGTGTTGAGCAATTGTGATGGACTTGCTCAAGGTTTCTACATAGTAACCGTATCAGGGAAGGTTTGAACTCATCGTCTGGGCATTATAAGCTGAGCACTCTAATTGGTTACCCTATTATAAGGCAACACGTTAAGTGGCTTCCAAAAGTGTATCCTTAAATGGCCACCTGTTCCTTACATATAGTGTTCAGTCAACATATTTTATTCTAAGGCCGAGTTTGTTAGTGGAACAGAAATCCTGACCTAATCAAATGGACCAACAGTACTGATGGAACAGACCACTGTTTACCAAAATCAGATGTTCAACTTCTAACTCATGATAAATGTATAGAAAAACCTGTTGTACTTTCACAAGTTTATTTATTGTTTAAGGCCTCCATAAATTTAATAAATTGCAATTATGGTAGTTTTTAAGACAGTTCCCTACAGGTCTGTTATACTTATTCTGGCAAACATTTGGCTGTAGTAACTTCCCATATTTATTTCAGGTGACTTTGGCAGGTATACATATTTTATCATGCATTTAGCCATAGTGCACACAAGTTTTAAGGTCATGACATCAGGTACTTACTTGACAGGTATATGATAGCCACATAGTACAATGTCATCATTAAGCACACGAGCAGCTACCCCAACAACAGGATATAATCTAAAGTAACAAACATATATTTAAATGAAATAAAGGCAATGTAGAGACTGACAACACAGACTTATTTTCAGCTTGAACCAAAACAGATGTAGCTCCACCACAGCGTAAATCAATGCTGTTTTGTTTGTAACAGACACCAATTCTAACAACTGCAATGATCACATTCAGCATAAGCTACAAACTCTTTATGGCTTCATAGTAAATTGCAATTTGATAACAACTGTCAATTGTTAGTTATCAGGCCTAACATCACCAAATTAGATGCTATGTCAACTGCTAACAGTGATTCCACTGTATCATGCTGTTGACTCAATTTGTGACCACATGTGTTCTGTGAATTCTCACATACAGCATAAGTTAATGTCACAGACTCTTTAGGGCTTGTACTAAATTTCAAATTGATACAGCCTTTCAGAAGCAGTCAGTTGTTAGTTTCTCTGAAAGAAAAGGGAGATTTTATGTCATTTGCTATTTGGTGATTCCACAGTATCACACAATGACACCAGTTGAGACCCACACGTGTTCTGTGAAATCTACCAGAATGCACCCAAACTTTTCATATAATGTTGACCTAGATAGTATATGGTTTACCAAATCAAAGCATCATAACTTCAGTACCAAGCCTTAAGAATTCTAGTCAACCTTTTGAAGTCTTAACTTCAATTTAACATGTTTTTGAGAGAGAGTTCCATCATTGCCTACCTAAGAACTTCCTTGACAACAGCCTTGAGAAGGGGCATCTGCTGCAGGTTGTCATAAGATGGAATGCAACCTGCAGAAATAACGGATGTTACTTCAGCATGTAGCTGCTCCTGGATGTCAGAGCGTCTTGACAGCTCATACAAAACCCACTGCATGGTATTGGAAGTCTAAAACAGACGGTGGTTACAATACAAAGTCATTACTTTTCTCATGATGATGCTGAGTTCTCTGCCCATTGGCTTTTATGCCACCCAGGGATGAGATGAATGAGGTGGTTTCCCGTTGCCTTCCTCACAGACAATTTTGGGTGAATAACTTGTCCAGGGTCGCTATGCAGTGGCTTGAGGTAGATTCGAACCTGCGACCCTCCGCTAACAAGGCATAGAACCAGAGCTTCTCATTTGAGGCGATCAATCGATTGATCTCCTTGGTCGATCGCCTAGCAAAGGTCTGGTGGATCGGTAAATCGATTGTGCAAATCGAGCGCGATCGATTTACTCCAAGAGGAAACTGCAGCCATTACTTAATTTACCTAATTTACATTACTTGAATTTCTGCTTACTTGCGGCGGCGGTGAATGCGTTTCGTGACCTAATGACTGCTGACTGATCCGCTTCAATTTCGCGCAATATGATTGGTCATAACAACACATTTGTAAGTTCGTAGCATCACTAATTTCGGAAATTATTGAAAGCAACAAAAGCTCCCAAAGTCGATCGCGCACCGATCGCCTACGCAATCCAGCACGATCGATTTCAAATCGCCTTCTATTTTCAAATGAGAAGCTCTGCATAGAACATGCCGCTACACCACTGCGTCCCTTACACCAACATGTCCCTATTTTCTCATGACATATAAAGGAAGCAGTCATGTTGTACATTGCATCACGCTGATGTTAAATGTTATGCTACATATGTTATGTAGTATGTATGTAATGCTATGCAGTTCTTCCATTATAGATGTCTAAGACAAAATATAAGTTACATAGCAGCAGGCAATTCCAAACCCTTATTACATAGTAACTAACTTTTTAAATAAAGTATGCAAGCACTATGTCGACCAACGTTAAAATGTCACAGAAAGTTGCATTACCCTTGTTTGAGATTTAAACATGTAGCGGGTGGCTGACAATGCACTCTCAAACCAATGTCATCAATGCAGGTAATTGTCAATAGACTGAAATTTATTAAATGCATTAATTTTAGTTTTGTCTAAGATTGAAATTTTGCAGATAAAAAAGCAGCTATGTGTTGCAACAATTGAGTGTGATTCAATATAAATAAACATTATCATATTCGTAACAGAGGATGAAACTTTCAATAATTAAATTACTAACTGTATCAACTGCTCCAAGCATGATGTCACAGATGTTACCATAAACTTCTTCTTTTGACATTTCAGTCGATAGCAAGTACGATAGAAAACCGGAAGTCTCCTCTCCTCTTTCCAGTTTTCCATGAATCTCTGCATACTTGCTATCAATCAGTTTTTTAGCTGCAAATAATTACACACAACACTGATCAACCAATCGTATGACACTAAAGCTTAACATAACAGTCATGCAAGAAAGTCTTCTTCAAAAGACAAGGTAACAAAGTCATAAAAGTAACACAATGCAGCAAAGCAGCAGTGCATTCATCAAGTCACTTCAACCCAACTGTAGTTTAAATGGGCACTGATAAAAAGTTTAGACAATATCCACATGATTACTAGCCCTTCCAACTTCATTCACACATTATCTACATACATTCATTCAAATGAATTAATATAGGATCTGAAGGTATTGGCATCTACCTAGAAATACTTCAACTGAGATCCAGCAATAGAAACACTGCTGCATAGATCTAAAGAAAAATTCAATGGAGAGACTATAGAGTATTATACCCTGTCCCTCATAGGCTGGCTAAAAAATGTATGCAGATTCAATTAGAAAACTTTTTTATTAGATGTGGTAGCCAACCTTTACACGAGTCAGTGTGTAAAATTTGTCATGCTTGAATTTCACAGACCTTTCCTTGAAAAAATTCCAAGCAGCAACAGAATCATTACTTACTAATGCTGAAGGCAGTTTCCCAGCCTTCCTCGTGCAATTTCTGATGCTTTCGAAATATGATGCGGTTGACCTTCACAGGTAAATAGAAGAGTTTTGGAGTGGTGCTTAAGATATCCTGCACAGCATCAATGAACCGACTCATCTCCGGCGACCTTGAGCTGACAGTCCTCCAAATCTTATTTCATACAAGACAGTTCCAACAGCTGCAAATTCATGGAAAACTTCAGCAGTCATATTCAAAGAACTGATTAATTACAAGTAGCCATGCTACTAAGGATCCTTATTCCTTAAGCAGTCATGAAAATCAGCGATGGGCAAAAGTTAACTAAAAAGTCGAAAACTTTTAGTTAAACTTAAATCTTTTAGTTAAGGATGAAGTTTATCTGGAGAAAATAGTTTAGTTAAAACCAAAGTTTAACTAATATAGGTTAGTTATTAACTGACAATTTTAACTAAAAAGTCAACAACTATGCAACTATCTTCTAATGATTGCCATTAGTAACTGGTTTTATTACTCAAAGTCAATTGAACTGCATTGCATTGCACAATGCATCATCATTTGAATTAGCAACTGTCTTCATTGTTTTCTGGTAGAACTGTAGTAAGACTTAGTCTAGTACAAGTTACAGTTTGAAAGTGAATTGTCAACAAATTGTCATTGACGCTGTGCATTATTACAGTTCACTTAACCGCTGCTATTGTGAAAATGTTCCTTTAAAAAGTGTGCTAAAAGGTTGAAACAAGCTTAGCTAACGTATTTACAACATCAGTTGCCAACTTTAGTTAAACTGTTTTTATTTTAGTTGAAAAATAGTTGTTGTTTAACTAAAAAATTAGTTTAGTGCCCATCACTGATGACAATCTCATATAATGTTCAACGCCATGGTTATTTGAATTTCTAAACTTTAATGATAGAATTTATGAAACTGGATTCAAATAAGTTGGATAACCATGGTACATCGGAGGAAACTGTGATTGCCGAATAAGTCAGTTAAACCAGCTTGATCACAAATGCTGAGATCTCATCCACCGCTCTTATAAGACTGCCAGAAACGAAAGGTCATACATTGCCATTCTGTAACACCCAATGAAACTGAAAATCATCTCATTCATATGGATAAGGCACCAATTGACAGGCAAGATTCGAGTGACATCATTTTTCAGGCAGCAAGCACAGAGGAACTCCTCATATGCTAGAATAAGAATTCAGAAGTTGGAATTAATTGTTGTCAAACAGGTACAGATTACGTAAATCATTCAGGTGGAAGTAATGACAATTGATGTTGTCACCTACTTTCCAAAGACCAGCGAAACAGCTCTTGATCAATGTCTGGAACAGTCAGTCCATTGCCTTTTTTCTCTCTTATGTGCTTTAGACGGTCTATTAAATCTGTCACAACTTCATTAAAATTATTTGTGTAAGTGGCAACACGTCTTGGTTGTAGCAGTTGTTTGTCCAGCAGAACTCGCATTCGTTTCCAATCAGGTCCATCGCTGCAACAGATATACAACAATCAACTCTCTTGAAAATCCACCTAATAAGAAACTATCAAACATTCTCGTCAGCAAAAAACTCGTAGTTTAGCTATAGATCATAAAACTTTGTGTGGAAATTTAAGATCAACTTCTAAATTCATGTGAAAACTTAGGATCTATTGTCATCTTCTTCATGATCATACTCGCTAGGAATGTCTTCATGCAACCTCAACCATGTGAATCTCTGGACAACCCTTATAGGCTTCACAGAGTAATTGCAAATAAGGAAATATAAGATTTCACATCATCACAGAATTGCATCCCACAAAATATAACAAATCACAGTAACATAATAATGAATGCCAATTCCTGTGTTTAGTTTCTAATTGTAGTTAGGAAAAAAGATTTCTTGTTAGATGCTTGTAATATTTTAGAACAACCTTCTTTTGTCAGGACTTCTAGAAGTTTCTGTATCTCCAAGATGCTTGCAGTCCCTTATTTTAGAGTGTTACAACTTCATTTTCTTTTGTCAGGACTTGGTCTCATCTAGAAGTTTCTGAAGCAGTTTAGGGGTGCTCTTGGTAAGAAATCTCGAACCAAACGATTTGAATACCGACCTTTCGATTGACAGTCCAGCGCGCTAACCACAGACTATCGAGCAACCATGGTTTTATATCAACCAGTGGGCAAACACGAAAACCAGTCAGCAAACAAGAAAGATGAATGAACAATTGAATTAATTAACCCAATAACATATACCCCAGAAATCATCACAAAACAACCCAGTGTCACGTTTACAGTTTAAATGAAATTAAATAAAAGTGCAACTTACTTGGTCAGAAGGCCACGAGACAAGCCTTGTTCATCTCTCCAATGACGCCAACTTTCAACAATAATACGACGGGGATATTTTCCCTCCTGACGACAAAGTTTCTCAACACCATCAATATCGCAGATGTTGACCATAAAAAATGAACCGAGTTTCACCTTGAATATCGGACCATACTTTTCAAAACCCTGCATCAAATTTTGATTTGCCTCTTTCTCCTTCCAAAAAATTGGTATACTTAACAGATTGTCAATTAGTGGCAGAGGTTTTGGTCCAGGAATTGCTGAAAATGGTTTTGCACTTGCCAATTCGTCTGTGACACTCAGTGGCTTTGATGCTGTTGACACTTGGCAGGCCTGTAAGAATCTTTCCACCATGTGCCATCCATTGAACTGCACAAAACACCTGCTGCTTTGGTGCATATGTAAAAAACTCAGATTCAACATTTTCAGTTACAGTGGAAATTGAGGAATGTAACAGGTTGATTGCGGTCAACTTCAAGTTCTGTCTGTCTGATAACAAACAAAGTAAAGTTTACTAAGTGCATCTGTTAGTTTCTTATCACAACTAAAAAATCTCACAATGAACAGAGGAGCAGAAATCAGATAAAGAAGGGTCAGATCTGATTGGTCGGTGTGAGACGCCTCCATTGGTCGGTATGAGACGGCGCCTGTGAGACAACGCCTGTGATTGGTCAGTATGAGACGGCGCCTATGATTGGTCGGTATGAGACGACGCCTGTGAGACGGCGCCTATGATTGGTCGGTATGAGACGACGCCTGTGATTGGTCGGTATGAGACGTCGCCTTTGATTGGTCCGTATGAGAGTCGCCTCTGATTGGTTGGTTTGAAACGGCGCCTGTGATTGGTCGGTATGAGAGTCGCCTTTGATTGGTCGCCTGTGATTGGTCCGTATGAGAGTCGCTATGAGAGTCGGTATGAGTGGGCGCCTGTGATTGGTCCGTATGAGAGTCGCCTCTGATTGGTCGGTATGAGACGGCGCCTGTGATTGGTCGGTATGAGTCGCCTCTGATTGGTGGGTATGAGACGTCGCTTGTGATTGGTCCGTATGAGAGGCGCGCCTCTGATTGGTCGGTATGAGACGGCGCCGTCGCCTGTGATTGGTTATTTGTCTGTATGAGATTTCGCTTGTGATTGGTCCGTATGAGACGGCGCCTCTGATTGGTCGGTATGAGACGTCGCCTTTGATTGGTCGGTCTGTCCTTTTGATTTTAACAGGGAGGAAGATGATTGCACGAGAAGCGTCGGTTTTGAACAAACTAGTCTACTATGAGACGGCGCGGTCGTCTGTGATTGGTGATTTGTCGGTATGAGACGTCGCCTGTGATTGGTTGGTATGAGACTTCGCTTGTGATTGGTCGATATGAGACGCCGTCTCTCATTGGTCTGTTCGAGACGGCGACTGTGATTGGTCCGTATGAGAGTCGCCTCTGATTGGAGGTATGAGACGGCGCCTGTGATTGGTCGGTATGAGACGTCGCTTGTGATTGGTCCGTTTGAAACGGCGCCTGTGATTGGTCGGTATGAGACTTCGCTTGTGATTGGTCGGTATGAGACGCCGTCTCTCATTGGTCTGTGTGAAAGGCGCCTGTGATTGGTCCGTATGAGAGTCGCCTCTGATTGGCGGTATGAGACGGCGCCTGTGATTGGTCGGTATGAGACGGCGTCTGTGATTGGTCTGTATGAGAGTCGCCTCTGATTGGTCCGTATGAGAGTCGCCTCTGATTGGTCCGTATGAGAGTCGCCTCTGATTGGTGGTATGAGACGGAGCCTGTGATTGGTCGGTATGAGACGTCGCTTGTGATTGGTCCGTTTGAAACGGCGCCTGTGATTGGTCGGTATGAGACGCCGTCTCTCATTGGTCTGTGTGAAAGGCGCCTGTGATTGGTCCGTATGAGAGTCGCCTCTGATTGGCGGTATGAGACGGCGCCTGTGATTGGTCGGTATGAGACGGCGTCTGTGATTGGTCTGTATGAGAGTCGCCTCTGATTGGTCCGTATGAGAGTCGCCTCTGATTGGTGGTATGAGACGGCGCCTGTGATTGGGCGGTATGAGACGTCGCTTGTGATTGGTCCGTTTGAAACGGCGCCTGTGATTGGTCAGTATGAAAGGGCGCCTGTGATTGGTCGGTATGAGACGGCGCCTGTGATTGGTCGGTATTAGACGTCGCTTGTGATTGGTCCGTTTGAAACGGCGCCTGTGATTGGTCGGTATGAGACGGCGCCTGTGATTGGTCGGTATGAGACGTCGCTTGTGATTGGTCGGTATGAGACGGCGTCTTTGATTGGTCTGTATGAGAGTCGCCTCTGATTGGTCCGTATGAGAGTCGCCTCTGATTGGTGGTATGAGAGGCGCCTGTGATTGGTCGGTATGAGACGTCGCTTGTGATTGGTCGGTATGAGACGGCGCCTGTGATTGGTCGGTATGAGACGTCGCTTGTGATTGGTCCGTTTGAAACGGCGCCTGTGATTGGTCGGTATGAAAGGGCGCCTGTGATTGGTCGGTTTGAGACGGCGCCTGTGATTGGTCGGTATGAGACGTCGCTTGTGATTGGTCCGTTTGAAACGGCGCCTGTGATTGGTCGGTATGAGACGGCGCCTGTGATTGGTCGGTATGAGACGTCGCTTGTGATTGGTCGGTATGAGACGGCGTCTTTGATTGGTCTGTATGAGAGTCGCCTCTGATTGGTCCGTATGAGAGTCGCCTCTGATTGGTGGTATGAGAGGCGCCTGTGATTGGTCGGTATGAGACGTCGCTTGTGATTGGTCGGTATGAGACGATGTCTGTGATTGGTCTGTATGAGAGTCGCCTCTGATTGGTCCGTATGAGAGTCGCCTCTGATTGGTGGTATGAGAGGCGCCTGTGATTGGTCGATATGAGACGTCGCTTGTGATTGGTCCGTTTGAAACGGCGCCTGTGATTGGTCGGTATGAGACTTCGCTTGTGATTGGTCGGTATGAGACGCCGTCTCTCATTGGTCTGTGTGAAAGGCGCCTGTGATTGGTCCGTATGAGAGTCGCCTCTGATTGGCGGTATGAGACGGCGCCTGTGATTGGTCGGTATGAGACGGCGTCTGTGATTGGTCTGTATGAGAGTCGCCTCTGATTGGTCCGTATGAGAGTCGCCTCTGATTGGTGGTATGAGACGGCGCCTGTGATTGGGCGGTATGAGACGTCGCTTGTGATTGGTCGGTATGAGAGTCGCCTCTGATTGGTCCGTATGAGAGTCGCCTCTGATTGGTGGTATGAGACGGCGCCTGTGATTGGTCGGTATGAGACGTCGCTTGTGATTGGTCCGTTTGAAACGGCGCCTGTGATTGGTCGGTATGAAAGGGCGCCTGTGATTGGTTGGTATGAGACGGCGCCTGTGATTGGTCGGTATGAGACGTCGCTTGTGATTGGTCCGTTTGAAACGGCGCCTGTGATTGGTCGGTATGAGACTTCGCTTGTGATTGGTCGGTATGAGACGCCGTCTCTCATTGGTCTGTGTGAAAGGCGCCTGTGATTGGTCTGTATGAGAGTCGCCTGTGATTGGTCCGTATGAGACGGCGCCTGTGATTGGTGGTATGAGACGGCGCCTGTGATTGGTCGGTATGAGAGTCGCCTCTGATTGGTCCGTATGAGAGTCGCCTCTGATTGGGTGGTATGAGACGGCGCCTGTGATTGGTCGGTATGAGACGTCGCTTGTGATTGGTCCGTTTGAAACGGCGCCTGTGATTGGTCGGTATGAGAGGCGCCTGTGATTGGTCGGTATGAGACGGCGCCTGTGATTGGTCGGTATGAGACTTCGCTTGTGATTGGTCGGTATGAGACGGCGCCTGTGATTGGTCTGTATGAGAGTCGCCTGTGATTGGTCCGTATGAGACGCCTCTGATTGGTGGTATGAGACGGCGCCTGTGATTGGTCGGTATGAGACGTCGCTTGTGATTGGTCGGTATGAGACGGCGCCTCTGATTGGTCCGTATGAGAGTCGCCTCTGATTGGTGGTATGAGACGGCGCCTGTGATTGGTCGGTATGAGACGTCGCTTGTGATTGGTCCGTTTGAAACGGCGCCTGTGATTGGTCGGTATGAAAGGGCGCCTGTGATTGGTCGGTATGAGACGGCGCCTGTGATTGGTCGGTATGAGACGTCGCCTGTGATTGGTCGGTATGAGACGTCGCTTGTGATTGGTCCGTATGAGGCGCCTCTGATTGGTCGGTATGAGACTGTGATTGGTGGTTATGATTGTCTGTATGAGTCGCCTCTGATTGGTCCGTATGAGACGGCGCCTCTGATTGGTCGGTATGAGACGTCGCCTTTGATTGGTCGGTCTGTCTGTATTTAGATTTTAACATTGGGGAGGAAGATGATTGTGACGAGAAGCGCCGTGATTTTGAACAAACTGAGTCTACGGTATGAGACGGCGCGGTGGTCTGTGATTGGTGATTTGTCGGTATGAGAAGTCGCCTGTGATTGGGTATGAGACCGCGCCTGTGATGAGAGTCGCCTCTGATTGGTCGGTATGAGACGTTGCTTGTGATTGGTCGGTATGAGACTTCGCTTGTGATTGGTCGGTATAAGAGGGCGCCTGTGATTGGTCGGTATGAGACGGCGTCTGTGATTGGTCCGTATGAGAGACGCCTCTGATTGGTCCGTATGAGATTCGCCTCTGATTGGTGGTATGAGACGGCGCCTGTGATTGGTCGGTATGAGACGTCGCTTGTGATTGGTCCGTTTGAAAGGGCGCCTGTGATTGGTCGGTTTGAAAGGGCGCCTGTGATTGGTCGGTATGAGACGGCGCCTGTGATTGGTCCGTATGAGAGTCGCCTGTGATTGGTCCGTATGAGAGAGGCGCCTGTGATTGGTCGGCATGAGACGGCGCCTGTGATTGGTCGGTATGAGACGTCGCTTGTGATTGGTCGGTATGAGACGTCGAAGCGCCGGTCTCTCATTGGTCGGTATGAGACGTCGCCTGTGATTGGTCGGTATGAGACTTCGCTTGTGATTGGTCCGTATGAGACGGCGCCTGTGATTGGTCCGTATGAGACGTCGCTTGTGATTGGTCCGTATGAGAGTCGCCTCTGATTGGTCGGTATGAGACGGCGCCTGTGATTGGCCTGTGATTGGTCGGTATGAGACGTCGTCTCTGATTGGTCCGTTTGAGACGGCGCCTGTGATTGGTCGGTATGAGACGGCGCCTGTGATTGGTCGGTATGAGACGTCGCCTTTGATTGGTCGGTATGAGACGTCGCTTGTGATTGGTCCGTATGAGACGGCGCCTCTGATTGGTCCGTTTGAGACGGCGCCTCTGATTGGTCGGTATGAGACGTCGCCTTTGATTGGTCGGTCTGTCCTTTAGAGTTTAGATTTTAACAGGGAGGAAGATGAACAACTAATCAGAGAACTGCGAATGAGGGCGCGTGTCGCATTCTGGTATAGGCGCAAGGGCTTCTGTGTAAACAACGAAAAGTTTTTATCTGTGCCAAGCCGTTGTTTTGGCTAGCGGCCATGTTGGTATCCGATTGACGAATGATTGCACGAGAAGCGCCGGTTTTGAACAAACTAGACTACTGTGAATCGTACATTTAGCGGATTTGACAGTGTAAATACTGAAAATACAAAGAGCCCTGTGGTGCCCATAATGAGCACTGGTGTCTTAATGATAGCCCCCATGACCCATGTCCATATTAAGTTCAAACGTATGTACTCAAAGGTTAAATGTAGGCCCTAGCTAACGTTGAAATGTTACGATTTTCAATTGCAAAATTATAATAAAATAAATCCGCAGTTGCACGTGTTCCATTTGATAACAGTTGCTACAAAATGCGTTGGCTTCTGCGGACGACGCTCTCTCAGTCGTTAGGCCTACAGGCATGGGAATTCAGCACTCACGGTTTCGTGGGAAAATGGTATTGGCGGGAGGAGGCGAGGGAAAGGTATGGGGCGTCCAGGCACTTCTTTTTTACACTTTAAGCACTGCCTAAGCAAGATTCTTTCATCGATCTCACTTCTATTTAATCAAAAATTATTTTCATCAATCCGACTTCTATTGAGCAAGAATTCGATCGTTTTGTGCATACAACCTGT
>JACEVL010004368.1:0-12558 GCA_020284085.1 Aporrectodea caliginosa
ACAATTCATTTGAACTCTATCGATTAATGTAATGTACATGTAAGTCGTCGAACTTTCTCAGCACCATACGAAAGTCGCGATAGGAAACCAGCTTATTCACCGAAATAATGCACTTTATGAATTGTATTATAGGACTTCTAGCAATAAACCACTGAACCAATGGCTTATACGTGGAATTCATGTGTGAAAGGGGCTCACTTGTGAAAATTGTGAGTTTTCTATGTTCCTCTGTGTTCTATGTTCCTCTCGAAAAGTCTTCCGCTGCGTGTGCGAGATGGTGCCTACAACTAGTATGTCTTATTTGGGTTTTGTTGGGGACCACATCAAGTTTCTTTGACAGTGATGGAGCAAGTGCTACACAAACGTCTCATTTTGGCACGATAATCACAGATACGGTTGCAGCAACCGAAACTGCAGACCTCATGCATCAAAAGTCTAAGCTATTTGGTCACTACTGTACACAATCTTCTGTGAAACCGAGCACCTTATCATCACAAGTGACAACCTGGTTGAATATCAGAGGCAATGATGACTTTGATGACATTGATTGTTTGGACGTTTGGAATGAGGCAAAACTGTTCTTGACAAACCAGCGTTTAGAGTTGTGAGTGTGCCTGCATCTAGCGCTCCGGTTGAAAGTGTGTTTAGTTTAATATTAAAACAGTTTCGATTTAATCTGACTGACAAGATGCTCACATCCATTATATTTCTAAAAAAAGCAAAATTATAAATGAGTGCATGTGGCAATACACCATTGCATTGTCAAGGAAGTAAATCCTTGTTCTTGCAGTAGTCATGTGTACTTGTACTCGTACTTGTACTCGAGACCTTAGTACTTGTACTTGATACTTAAGTATTTGTTCTGGTACTTAAGGCCTCAGTAGTTGTATTTGTACTTGCAACCTTTCATGTTCTGGCCATTAATAATGAAACATATTAGTTTTTCATATAATACTTAAATTCCGGTAATTTGTGTTTTCAACCGAAAAATTGCAAATATTGTTAAAGCTTCATCGTGCTGGGGGCAAGGCTTAGCCTTAATGTATAGGCCTAAGCCAAAAATTTTAATTTTTAGACTCATCTGTATGAGACGCATGAAAAAATGCTCGGGGAGCAATGAATTTTCAACTTTTTATTTTCTGGAGCACCCTACTCTGAGCACCATGAGTAAGGCCATCGTTATTTATTGGACCAAGTGTTTCGAAGGCCATAGACAAAATGGTGAGTAGGAATGAGTTTACTGTATTTAGCGTTTCTGAGAATCGTCGCCATCTCAGCCGCAGCATCCAGTGGTCACTGAAGTACTAGGCAGGTAGGAAACGGCCAGAGTATATGTCACCCGCAATGAGGCTTCATCTCGCACGCCATGGGGTTGGTGTAAGCCCGTCTGGTCTCCTGTCATTAGTTTTAAAGAGGCCAACTCGTTCCTTGATAGAAGGACAGCATGCGCGGACCAGATTTCGGCAAATTAAATCGTTTAGAATGGCATGTCGAGACGAGCGACCGCCAGGTGTGACTATAGAGAACCATAGCTACACATGTGCGGTACCAAAAGGCAGGTCAACAGCGATTGTAACTGCCTTGTCATAAAATCCTTAGCTAATGCCAAATGGTGGAACGTGCAAGAGAGGCAGCTTAACAAATTCCCAGTCCACCGGTTCTGATATAGAGTGAAGCTTGGAGCTACTGACTATCTGAAAAGACACAAGCAGAGAATCAAACCGATGTCTTCATGGAAGATAGTGTCATATCGCTAAAGATATTGGTGGTCACTGGTCAATGCATGGAAAGTAACGTAATATATGAAGGGCGTTTTGAGGTTCTTGATGCGCATCTTAAAAATAAAACATCGTGTCTAGTACTGCTACCTAATCTTTCTGTGGCCAGAGATAGTTCAGGGATGAGGGCTTCAAGCTTCAAGAATGGACTCAAGGCTTCTGATGCAGGTAAAAGAGCCTGCCACAAGTGTGGCAGTTTCAGGTGTCGTGCGCAAAAACTGACTGACTGAGAGGATCATAATTATCTGGTCGCCGGGTTGGAGTTGTGCGACATCACCTTAAACATGGAGAGAGTTAGGTGAATAACAGGCTCCCTGCATTTTGCTCAATGATGCCACATCTGCGACCTTTAAGCCAAGGGTAAGGTGATCCAAGTAACCAACAGTGAGGATAGATGGCAATCTGACAATAACTTGATGGAGTGGGAAGCAGAAGAGCAATGGGTCGAGAGTGTATCCTTGCGGAGCGCCAACTTGAGATTGGTGACAAAAATAACCGTATTTAAAATTAGATGCCCCAGAATCAGTTAGGCGACAAGAAAGGTGCTTGCTCCGGTAAGATAGCATAGGTTGAAGATTGAATACGATCATTTAAAAGACAATTAACGGTATTGGCTTGTCATTATTAAACAACTGACCCTTCCATCATATCTGGCTGAGTGAGCTGCCGCTTCACATCCGACGGGTACGCCAGCACCGAACTGACTGGGCCACATTCGTGTACGCTGTGACCTGGATACAACAAAAGCTCTGGCGCATTTTGAAGCTAATTTGCGTCAATACTATCGAATCACGATCGGACACAGACCTTTTGAACTCCAAAAGACTGGCATGTAGTTGATTTGCCCGAATAAGCTTGATCAGGTCCATTTTTTCGGAAATCAGTTCAGTGTCGGATTCAGCACAACTGACCCGTTACTGAATGTGTTTAGGACGAAGATTTGGTTGTTTCCATTTTCTTCTTCTTCTACTTTATCATCATCATCATCACCACTACCAAAGTTATCATCAAAATCATCACCATAATCATCATCATCATCGGCTTCGTTTTCTTTATTATTATAATTATTGTTTTGTTACGAGGTACATCAGATCCCTATGAATAACACATTTTTCGGGAGAATACAAAAAACCATCTTGGACGGCCAGAACTCGTCAATATCTGGGAGAGCAGACCTATTATTTATTATCATCATCATCATAATCGTCATCATCATTATCCTTATTATTCTGCTTCAACTGATTCTCCTCATAACATCTTCTTATTTCTTCATCTCATTTCATTTTAATCTCCGGATCCTGTTCCTTCTCCTTCACCGCCTCTTCCTCCATCTTCTTCTCATTCTCTTCCTCTTTTTCCTTCTCCTCCTCCTTCTTCTTGTCATCCTCTTCCTTTTTCTTCTTCTTCGTTTTCTCCTTGTTCTTTTTGTCGTCCCCTGCTAAAACATCGTTTTAAATTTACCGGCAGTTCCAGAATATCCGCTGACTGTTAGTTTGTAATTATCGTCGGATGAACTGATGGAAAATCTCGCATATTCTGCATAGCGCTTCCCTCCTTCAAAGTCCTCCAAATCAACACGCAGTTTGTAGTTCCGTTTTGATGTAAGAAGATAAAGCATTTCGTTACCTAAACAAAATATTCTTTGATAAAGGAAAAGAAGAGTGAAAAGTTCATGAGATAAAATAATAAAGTTTATTCAGTATTATTTATGCTCACCTGGTAAGTAGCAAAGTTAGCTAACGCTCTGCTTCAGATGATTTGCATGAACTACCAGAATCACGCAGTTTAAGCTGAATTCAAGCGTATTTGTCAGTTTTATTCAAATTTGTATCTTGTCAGCCTAAAACCATTGCTTATATCGTTAAAGTGAAAATATTTTTCGAGAGTACAGCTTGCTGTTCTGTGAAGTTACGTCAAATAAACAATGAATACAACCAATATTAAAATAAACAACATCGGTTTCATCTAATGATTTTCAAATCTTAATTTACTATTTTTTTCCTTGATATACGACATAAATTTTTATCATGCTACTTAATACAAGCCGAGAGTTCATGTATTTTTATCCCTCAGCTATAGCAACAGCTTACGATTTATGAACGCTATTCAGCTAAAGACTTCTAGCATAAATCGGAATTTTTTATTTTTCTCCATGTTAAAGACAACAATTGATTAAATTCTCATTCAATGCAGGACTACAGAAATTACAGACAATTCAAACACTTAAAAATAAATTGCAAATCCTCAATGGCGAACAACATGCATGCATTGTTAGAAAACCTTACCAAGCCAGAATTCGCCATTTGGATTTCCAAATCCTTGTTTATACTCTGTCCACGTTCTGTTAAAATTGACACTGCCATCTTTGCGTCTCTGGAAAACCTGTGAACAGTTTACGGAATGCTACTGTATATCTTGTGGCTAACTGCTTCTTCACACTTGAAATAAACCACATACGACAAATCAGAAACTCTTATTTTCATCAAGATGTGTTTTGCTCCATGCTGTTTTGACAACAAAAAAGGTCGAATACACCAAAAACTTAACTTGTTTCTTTTTGAACTATTTCCTCTTGTGTTAAACTAATCGCATCGTATCGTATCTGAGAATTTATAAAGCGCCTCTCACAGTACGAGCTGTTCAGAGGCGCTCCCAGCGTGACATCCTCGGGGAATAAGAATGTCTTTAAGCAGCGATGGTATGATGATGGGTCCCCGCCCAAAATCTTACTATAGATTGATGGGGGAAGGTCGTTCCACAGAGACGGGCCCACGACAGCAAAGGCCCGGTGCTGAGTAATGGCAGTACTTGCCCGGGAAAAAAAGAGATCTAGACGTTCTACGGACCGAATCTTATGACCTCTACAGTTCTGTTAATTAATGCTTAAAATATCGATCGATGTTTACTAACTTCTGAGCTTGGGGCCACCTTAGGAAGAAGGGCGATATCAAAGGCAGTTGTATTGCATTGTATGTATAATATCTCATCGTCTACTCTATCGAATAATCGCCGGAATTATATCGGCAATCTTCGATAATGATATCGTCTTCGTGGTGCGTGAGCTAATGTCTACACTCACAGTCTAAATATCTGAATATTTATTCGCCAGTGGGGAAAATTAAATAATTAAGTATAATTACCGATAAACCCGAGGGATTGCTTGCCATTTGCCAACTGTTAATGTTATTAAGTAACTATAAATAGATGGATGTCTGAATCTGATTATCAAAGTTAACTAAGTGAATGGACCTGTTTATGTTCGCATATACTTCAATATAGATTGCTCGTCTCATTGCTTAGGCTATGGCGATAAGGAAGGAAGGCAATAGGATTTCCCTGGCTAGAACATTGATAAAGTGCATAGTAAGATGGTATTCACACCGAAGTACTTCCCTTTCCCATAATCTCTCGGCCTGGACCCGCTGTAGAGGTACTACTGAGTAGAAAAGGGACTATGCAGAGCGCTATTCAAGATCGAGTCTATGAACAGTTACGCGCTACTCAGCAGCAGTTAGGCGCCATACAATTGGAAACGCGGCAGACCTTGGCAGAAGTAAGGTCAAGGTTAGACCGTCTATAAATGTTGCCCATACGAAAGGCTGCTGTGGGGTCTCGAACCCTGACCTCAGAAACCCTGAGGTCGTTACCCGTTTGGGGACCGCGAACTTGACCCTGACCCTCGGTCATGTAGATAGTGTTTGGTACCTATAAGACCGTCTAGCAGCTAAGATGAAGCTGCGCTTCGCAGAACCCAAAAACTTTGCTGTTGGCCAGAAAGGACTGCAGAAGTGTTTGAACCATAACCCTTTGCTTAGGTAGTCTTTCGCCGTTAATACTTCTACAGCACCGCGTGAGCCCCGCGATCGACGAGATCGGAGGCCAAAACGCGACATAACTCTGGGAAGATAGAAACCTTAGTTATGGACAATCCAGTGAACCCCATTATTATAGGGAAATCAACAGACTTAAATATCTGTTGAGCAGGGATAAGACAAAACATGCATTGGGGGACCCGATAGCGCATTGGATAACATCTGGCACAGAGACCGAGAGGTACCGAGTTCGAGCCCCCGTTGGGCGGATATGCTTTGTAGGCTGCTATTAGCGCCGTTGTATTGCAGGCTGTCTGTTCTGTTAGTAGTTCAGATTTAAATTGCATAACATGTAAATGTACAGCGCAGTGCGTTTGTCAGGCGCTTAGTAAAAAAAGATATTATTATTATTATTATTATTATTGACCTACGATATCAACTAAGCTAAAAAGAATCTTGCTGTTGAAAATGAGAGAAATACACAGACAGACAGGAGTGAGATGTAGACTACACATTACACAAACTTAGAGATACAGAAGCGCAGGTCGCCA
The DNA here is from genome assembly GCA_020284085.1 of Aporrectodea caliginosa. Taxonomy (NCBI): domain Eukaryota; kingdom Metazoa; phylum Annelida; class Clitellata; order Crassiclitellata; family Lumbricidae; genus Aporrectodea; species Aporrectodea caliginosa. The sequence goes on from JACEVL010004368.1 coordinate 6,142, forward strand.
AGTACAAGTTAGGTCACATAGTTCGGGAGCGACGTCGTAGTACACCAAGTTGGGAGCTGTGAACTGCTGTGATTGAAAAGCGGGTGTTAACGAGGAGGAATGAGATAAACAAACTTCTTAAATTAGCTGAATTTCCCGATATAAAGGTAACTAAGCAAGTGGATGAGGCTTTGAAGAAATATCGAGGGATGCAGATCTAGAGAATAAGGAAGAACTACAGTCAGACAGAATTCAGTTTATCAAAAGGAATGTTCAGCTATTTAGAAGATATGAAGACATTCTGAAGGATGAAGTGAAGCTAAAGCTAGTGATGCCTAAACTATTGGGAGATAAAGTGCTAACCATAGCACATTGTTCACTTATATCAGCACATTTAGAGTTCAAGAAAACACATGATAAGATCAGTAATGACTTCTACCGGTCGTCATTTCATCAGGTTGTGCGCAGGTTTGTGTTGAGCTGTGAAATCTGCCAGAGAATAGTTGACAAGAAGGTACATTATAGAGCGCCGTTGGGACATTTATCATCGCTAGTCGTACCATACGAATGTATCTATGTCCATTATAATACGAACAATAAATCCTATGTCGAACAGAGGATATCGATAAGCCTACACGCTGACTATCATCGATCTTAGTACGAGATATCCTAAGGCAATGCACTCTTCAAGGGCATAAGTACTGAGGAGGTGACAGAAGGAATTGGCAGAATCGCTGTTTGGAATTTATTGTCGACATGGGTGTGCTTCAGAGGATACACACAGACAGAGGGAGCCAGTTTCACTCTGGTCTAATGGTTGAGGTCAACAAAATGTTGCTGATTAAGCATACATTAACTAGTCCTTACCAGTTCGATCGCCTCAACGATTTTCAATCGCTGACGAGCTTACTCTTTCGTTCTCACAAGATCCAGAAAACGATGCTATGACTTGTAGACGAAATATATAGACCTCATGAGCACACATCCTCCGATTTGTCGTTAGAAACAGATTTTTCTTCGCTTCGAATCTCTCGTTGGGTCACAACCAGCAGATCGAATTCCTCGCTCGATTTTTCAAGTCTGTCTTTCAAGAGCGCCTATTCGCTGGGGTCCTCAGTCGCTATGGAAACTCATCTTACATGTTGGATCACGTGATGCTTCGGTTAGCAAATACCAACGGCTCTCTCATCACTTAGACAATAATGTCGCCACCTTTTCTAGTTAAAGGCCACTGTTAATTAAGTAGCTTATACTAAGCCTTATATTAATTACTTATTTAAATCAACAATAAATTTCATAGGCCTTAAATCCGCTACTGTGCGTGATGTCAATTACTTTTACTTCTATAACTTAAATACATTGAATAGATTCTAAACTAGTGAATCTTGATGCTGCTTGTGTTTGATGGAGATTTTGAAGGTTGGTAATAGCAATCACTACAAAATAAAGATGTGTCGCGTGAAGTGAGCTCCTGTTCAAGGTGACCCAAAGGTCGCAAACAGAGACGGAAAAGCTACCAATGGTAACCTAGCGGTATTTTGTGACATATGCATGATGCTTAATGCCTTATTATGGCTCAAACGAAATGGACTACATCTAATAACAACAAAAATCGCGGCCGCAGTTTTAACGCAAGGACAAAAATACGAAAGCGTACCCCTAGAACTCTAAGGCTCTATGTCCACTTTTTGAGAAACGGAGAAAAACGATTTTTAAGATTTGCTGACGAAATTTTATTGCTCTGTTTCGTAATCGTAATCTCCAAACTTCTAAAGCGCCACTCGAAAGCTAAGCGCAGGGAATCAGCTTATTCACGAGCGCTGCGTCTGGTCAAAAGGGTTATCCGAGAGAGTAGTCCGAAGGAGGTCCGAGTCCGATTTCCAGAGGATCAGAGGTGTCAGAGTAACTGCTAAGGTGGGTGTCGTTTACGTCGAGAGTTGGAAGGTAGATGGTTTCATTGATGGCAATTAAATTAAACTTTTTGGAAAACAATATTTTCCCTTAGTATGATTATATGTGTATTTCGATCATAATGTAAACCGATTATGAGTAATTTGGCTATAATAATGGCAGGGGTGACTATTTTTGGACATAGAGCTGTATAACATTTTTGATTTTAGGCAAAGTGAGTGCTGTAGGTTACAAGTCCAAGTCACGTGTTAAGATCTCTCACTGGTATTGTCTATGGACATAACACCGTATAATTCTTTTTCAAACCTCACTCGATCACGGTTATATCTCAAATTCATGTGATACATGATTCTATTGGATGACTGAACTTGTTCCTCTTGTTCCTCTATAGCTTTGAGACACTGTCCAAATCAGGTCCAAATTTATGGACATAGAGCTATATAGCACTGAAGATAGAGCTTAAGAAATCGTCTCCAGTTAAGCTAGACTATTCAGGACATAGCCTCTGTCATTCCGGTAACGGATATAGCGTTAGGTTGATTTTTCAAAAAAGTGGACATAAAGCATAAAAATTCTAGGGGTAGGCCTACGAAAGGCAACATTTTCACAATTCTCCGGCCGACATTTTCCGGCCCGTCCGCCCGTCTCCGCCTGCCACAAACCCTGGGCGATCCGATGCTCATCTCTACACAGAACACAGTCGGATATTTGACGTCGAAGTGAGCTATTACGCGTATTGAATGACGTCGGAAGAGACTTATATTGTTGTCTGATTGTCCAGATTTTCGATGTGCATCTGGATGTCGACCGTTACAATGAGTTCAGAATGAGAAGATACCAGGAATTTCATGAGTAATAATTCTGTGAAATAGTCACAAGATCACAAAGTGGAGGATGGTACACATTGACATATGTTCGGCGTTGAATTTGAGAATTGCAAAGGGGATTTCAAATAACTTTGGGTTAAAGTAGGTGAACAAAGCGAAAAACATTCTGACGAGAGCTTGAAAGAAAAGCGACGCCACCATCATGTGCACCCTGTTCGTTTAAAAGATAAACGGAGGGAGGTATTATAACTGAAATGAAGGAAGGTATCTCACACAAATTACATAATGTAATTTTAAAGACCGAGGTACTTATTCCGGATACAATGAATGATTCATTCATTCATTCATTCATTACGAAGTTTTATATAGCGCCCCTTCAAGGTTACTACTCAGGAGCGCTCCCGACCACAGCACGGCTGAAAAGGACAGTTTTGAGACAAGTATAGAAAGATTCAGAGTGGATTCTGGGATGCAAGCGCAGCATCAAAGGGAGCCGTTCCAGAGGGAGGGGCCAACCACTGAGAAGGCCCGATTCTGCTTAGTATCTGTGCGGGCAAAGGGACCATGAGCACGCCCCGCTCAGTAGAGCGGAGGGAGCGACGACCCAGAACACCCAAGGTAGGGCAGCAGAGGTCACGTAGATAGGCAGGGGCTAGGCCGAGCAAGGACCGCCAGACCAAAGCGATGATCCGATACGAGATCCGCTGCAGTAGGGGGAGCCAAAGAAGCACTTCCATCGGTTGATGCCTTGTGCATTAGACACCGGCGCAATAGAAGTTGCTAATTACATTACATCCATCATATAACCTGAGACGTGGCCAAATTTTGGAATACGTCCGCAAAGGCGTGCGGCATAGCGCAGGACCCGGTTCAGGCACACCAACCGACAAGCTGGGAGACAGACCAACATAGAGTGAACAACAGTAATCAAGTCGGACTGTGATAAAAGAGTGGATGAGTGTAGCGGTGAAGTCTGAAGTAAACGAGCGAGCAACAGTGCGGAACTGACGTAACTGATAGTAAGAATCACGGAAGAGGCGGTTTACATGAGGGCAAAAGTTAACTCTTGGTCCAGTGTAACTCCAAGGTCACGGACAACAGAGGAAAAGACAAATTCGCAAGCTGCTGCCGAGTGCCCAGCCAGATAAATTGAGTTTTTGATGGATTGAGGCGCAGGCGGTTCGTTGACATCCAGGCCTCCAGAGTACCCAAAGCCAGGCTCATTGCTCGAACAGCAGCAGTGGCATTAGTAGCAAGGCAGTGCAGGTAGGCCTGAACGTCATCAGCGTACAGGTGACCTAGCACAGCAGAAGCAGCAAGTAGGGAACCAATTTCCGAGGTGCAATGATAGGGTGGCAGAAAGTGATAATCTCAATGCGACATGGACATGGGGTTTACCTTGATGTCCCCAGAAAATAAATAGAAGTAGGCAAGCACGCAAATGCATAGACATGGATTTGTACCAATTTTCATCATATCCGCCATGCCTGCCATCGAGACGCCCAAATTGGTTAAACTGAAGACAATTCGGCATAGATGGAAGAATCGTCATCCTCATCGTGGATCGTGGTTTCAACGCCCGTAGGTGTCTGATGCCGTTCTCACTATAATATTATTCTTCCACTGTTGACTCTCCATCGCAGCGTGTGTCAGCTCTTGGATCGATGCTCCGCACCATTGAGTTATGTCGTCCACCCACTGTTTATGAGGTCGTCCTCTCTTGTTTGTGCCATCCATCATTCCGAACACCAGCGTTATGATTTTCCTGTCGTTGCTTATTCTGCATAAATTATGTGTTCAAATAGTCCCAACTTTCTTTGGATTATCTTCTGCATTAAGTTCTCCATAAGGTGTAATCTTCTGTACAGTTCTAAATTGCTCACCTTTTGAATCCATCCAATTCGCATCATCTGCCTGTAGCATTTCCTCTCAAAAGCCAGTATCCTTCCCTCTATGACTTGATTATTACCCAAGCCTCGCATCCACATAGTATGTTGCCGAAGACACGCGTTTTCAGGACGCTCAGTTTTGTCTCCAGTTTTATAGCGTTACTTTTCCAGATATTGTTCATAACTTTTTGTGCCGCTGATGCTCTCTGATCAGTATTTCCCTCTTACTGTCTAAGTCGTGTGTCATGCTGCAACACAGATATGTAAATTATTCAACATTTCCTAGATGGATTCCATCCACTACTATCGTCTTATGTAGGTTTTCACGCCGCACACCATTGTGTTTGTCTTGTCGAAGTTCATGTTGAGGCTCTATCTTTTTTGCTTCTTCGTTTAACTTACTTCTGTATCGTGTGTTCCCGTTTCCGTTCTTTTTCTCCAATCACGTCGATGTCATCGGCGAAGCATAGATTGTTAATCTTTATGCCACTGAACAGCACTCTTCCATCATCTTCCCCGACCTTGTCTAGAACTCTTTCTAGGTGTGTGATGTAGACATTTGATGATATTGTCAAACCAGACTCCCTTTTCGCCGCACTCTTTGACTGCTGTCTTTGCATTGTTGTTGATCTCTCTTCACAAGCGTTTCAGTTTACTGTCTACTAGAGAGTGACGCGGGGGACAATCTCGTCCCCATCCCCGCCCCGCAACAAATAAGTTTCCCCATCACCGTTTCATACTCGCAGGTTTTCCTCCCCCCACCCCATCCCCGCAGGATGACATCACACTCCCGCAAAAAGTGTTCACCAATTAAAATTTAAAAAAATATTTTTAGCTTACAAAGCTATTTGTATTGCTGATTGCATTAACACAAACACATGCAAAAAACAGATTATCTTATCGACAGTTTGCTTTAACCAAGCCCTGTCTGTTTCTGACTAATAGGCTTCAGGAAATAAAAAAATCTCCTTTTCAGTTCTCAAGTTCTTAACATCACCCTGGACTGATTTGAGATTGTACTTGTAGCTCTAAGAATGACAAGTTACTACTACGTTAAAAATTAATTTATCAACCTACGCTAAAATCCACATTTACCATTATGTCTATAGAACCTTCGGACTATCGAACGTAACCTGTGTGACACACGGCCTCCTAAATAGAGCATGCGCAAGGCATTTCGGGACTTCCTCAACAAGCCAAAGACGTCATCTAGCTACACTGGTAAGAGCTGCGTCTCCTGCGCCTCTGTGTTATTATAGAGAGCGGTTCGCTTCCCCATGCTGGCTTATTTCAGACATTTAAATCTTGGGCTAGCACGATCCTTGCACGGGATCCTAAATGGCGTACAGTCCATTCAAAAAGGCAAGAGGTGGTGAAGGGTTGGGACTCATCCGATCAATTCAGTGACAAATGAGCAGGTTCGAGGCCATAATTATTCGTTCTCAATAGAAAAAAACGTTTACATGTTACATTTTAAAACCCAGCGGGAACGATATATAGGATAGAGCAAATTCAAATACACAGGCGTATCCGGTGAATACCAGCCAAAGCAGGAAAAGTTAACCACGCAAATTAAGCTGGAACGATATATAAAGGTAGAGATGACGGGTAACAACGTCTAGTTAGTAGTTAGTATAATTATAGTTTTTAAAAAGGAGCGAGTTTACGCAAAAAACTTTGTCACACAGTTGACGCCGAGATTTTGCGTATTGAATTACGTTAGCGGTGACTTAATCTGTTGTTTTATATTTGACTAGATTGTCGCTGTGCATACGGATGTCACCCGTCACAAATAGTTCACAAGGAGAAGA
>JACEVL010004369.1:0-11002 GCA_020284085.1 Aporrectodea caliginosa
GGGAGGAGGAGGGACGGTGGGAAGGCTGTGCGGGGCAGTTGGCCCCGGTTGTGACATTTTCATGGAGGAAGATAAAGGGTATTACGTATGATAAACGCATCGAAGCCGCGATCAAAACAGGGTTGTGAAATCTCTGTAAAGACCCGCGTTCTTTATGGCTGCAAGGTCGCGGTCTGGCTCCAGAGCCACTCGGAGCCATTCCGAGCCACTCTGGCTGAGGAGGAGGAGGGGAAGCGGAGGAGGAGAATGATGTGAGAGGAGAGGGAAGAGGAAGTGGAGGAGGCGCGGGAAGGGAAGACGGTAGGGAGAGAAGGAGGAAGAAGCGGAGAAAGAGAATGATGTGGGAGAAGAGAAAAGGGAAGAGGAAGTGGAGGAGGCGCGGGAAGGAAGAAGGTGGAGGGAAAGAGAAGGTGGAGGAAGAGGGAGAAGACGACGAGGAGGAGGAAGAGGAGAGGAGGAAGCGGAGGATAAGAGATGATGTGGGAGAAGAGGAGAGGGAAGAGGAAGTGGAGGAGGCGCGGGAAGGGGAAGAAGTTAGGGAGAGAGAAGGAAGAGGAAGAGCGGAGTGGGAAGAGAAGAGGGAAGAGGAAGTGGAGAAGGCGCTGGTAAGGTGGAGAGGGGAAGAGAAGGTGGAGGAAGAGGAAGACCACGGTGAGGAGGAGAAGCAGCCAGTGTTTACTAGTGGCTGCAAGTGGTTATGCCAGAAGAATGTGCAGAGACATAAAAGAAGTGACAGAGATTAGAGGAGATGTGTAGGGCCGCTGTAATTGGATGAGTGGTGGGGGCGGGAGGTAGCCGGCTTGACCGGTGGGTGGAGAGGGGGGCGCCCGGTCGTTCGGTTGGATCAGTGGCTGGAAGAAACATTTGGGGAAAACCTACTCCAGGAGATGGAGGCAGCGGTGGTACCCGGCGGGGGAAGGGCAGGTCAGTGGACAAAGGAGTGGAACGATGGAAACCGTCGCCGACATGCCAAGAGCGGAACTGGATAATGTGATCTTTTCACATTTCCGTCTCAACATTTCAGTTATGTTCTGATGTTGTTTCCGTTGGTTTATTACAGCTGCTGCTGCTGCTGCTGTTGCTTGAGAGTGGAACTGTTTCGATTTGGTGTAAAATCAGTCAACCGAAACAGGAACTGGAATGATGGATTCTGTGTTTTGGTTTGGCCTCTGTTTTGGTGCGCCCCTAGCTGTACACTCCTATAACTATTAGCCCAATAATAATATAATGGGATGCGGTGGTGGAGCGGTATGTTCTGTGTCTTGTAACCGGAAGGTCGTAGGTTCGAATCTATCTCAAGCCACTGTGTAGGGAGTCTAGGGACAAGTTGCTCACCCACAATAATTCTCTGTGAGGAAGGCAATGGGAGACCACCTCACTCATCTCATCCCCAGGTGGCGTAAAAGCCAAAGGACCTGCCTTCGGGCAGAGAACTCATCATCATTAATATAGAGGCTGTGGTCAATGTTCCCTCTAATTTGTTGGAGTCTGTGTGCGCATAAAATTTCTTTTGTGCAACATTTGTACAAGGAGAGTAAAACTTTAAGCGCATTACGGAGTCGGCGGATAATCAACGTTACCGCGTCTTCAACTCACTATCATACGTTGCCTAAAATTTTAGCATTTGTTTCAAATACAACGGAGTAGCCTATAAGTTCAGGCATTTCACAAGTTTTACACGTAAAAATAGATTTATTAGTAAAACACGAGTGTTTCAGAGATATATTGTAATGTGGCTTAACCTTTACAAACTTTTTGGTGTGTGCGCTCCATGTTTTCTTGTGTGCGCTCGTCTCACGACCTGTGTGCGCGCGCACACGCGCACAGCTTAGAGGGAACATTGGCTGTGGTGTGCCCCTAGCCGTGCACTCCTATATATTAGCCCAATAATATAGAGGAGTCCATGCTCTAACTGTGGTCCGCCCCTAGCCGTAATCTATTAGCCCCATAATAATATAGGAGTCAATGCCTTAGCATACAACACTTAAAAATGGGGGTGGGGTGAACACATTTAAAAGCATCAAATTTAGATCGACTCTTTTTGCAACTTGTCTGTTTTGAGTTTGAAATATGCCAGTGCGACATTTTGATGCCCGGCATGCAGCTCTGTTTGGATAAATATTTGGAATTAGATTCCAGAAGCCTGTAGAACGGATAAATATTATTTAATTAAATTAATTTTATAGGTCCCCTAAAGGTTGAGCTCAGAGCTTCTAATTGGTCCTGACGGCTTGACAAGTCTCTAAGTCACGTCCAGGCACTACTAGAAAAATGTCCTTTCCGCTAGACGTGTTCAACTGGGTTAGAGCAGACAGCTGTCTATCCAGCGCGGTCCTATGACAGATAGTCGTTAACCCTTTGACTTGCCCTATTTTTTCCGGATAAAAGGTAAATGTGTATGTGTGTGTGTATGTATGTATGTATGTATGTATATATGTATGTATATATTTATGTATATATATGTATGTATATATATATGTATGTATATATATGTATGTATATATATGTATGTATATATATATGCATATATGTATATGTATACATATGTATATATGTATGTATATATATGTATGTATATATATATATGTATATATATATATATGCATATATGTATACATATGTATATATACATGTATATATATATGTATGTATATATATACATACATATATATACATACATATATATATATACATACATATACATATATATATACATACATATATATACATATATATATATACATACATTTATATATACATACATATAATTGCGCTTTAAACCGCGGTCGCAATACAACTGCACATAGGAAAGCGCGCTAGGAAAGCGCGCTTGGCCAGTCAAAGTCGTTAATGCCGCAAACCATAGGAAACTGTCGCCCTGTAAGGCTTGTAAATTAAGTAAGTAAGTAAGAATATTCTTTATTGAGAAGCACTAGCAAACGCACAGCACTGTACATGGCAAGATTAATACATTGAAACAAAAACAAACAAATTTATGTATACAAGCAAAGAATTGAATGTGAGAAGTTATTGTATATCAGGGGAACCTAGGGGAGGAAGAGTTAGGGCTAGTCATAGAGGGAAAATTAAGAACTTAAATAGACTCATTTATTGAAAACATTGTTGAAGCAAGCTGTTTTGCAATAAATTCATTGTGGCCTGTATCTATCTACGTGTGGGTTTAAACAGTAATGTGACCTTAATAAGAAGCAATCAAGTGTTTTGCTGTATGTGAGAGTTAGTGTGCTTTGGTAGCAGCCATTTTAGGGTGTTTTGGCTGCACATTATCCACTGTTAGTTATTGGGAGTGTGGCCATGTTGGCGATATGCTACATGTGCACCATTGCGTTCTGTGAAGTTCTGCAGCTCTTAAGAGAAGACAAATAAGAAAAGTCCCTTAAGCTGTTTCTGAGAGGCAGCCGTGGGCATGAAGTGTTAGCGACTTAATTTTTTAGCCTCGGCATATGTGATCATGAGTGGCCAGTCCTCTCCCTTTCCGTCTTATCTTCCTGCCGACAGTGTATGGTCAGAGTACTCATTATAGCTGAATGGCTATAGGGGTGAAGGTAGAGCAGTTCTCAAATCTCGAACCAAATGTCTGCCCTGTCCGGGATTTGAACCCCCGACCCCTCGATTGACAGTCCAGCATGCTAACCAGTACGCTATCGAGCACCTTTTTAACCCAACGAAACACCAAAAAGCAAGGATGCTGTATACATACTTGTTTACATACATACACACAGACTGACTGACTGACTGACTGACTGGTCAGAACCTTAAGTGAACATAAAGGGTCATGTGTGTCTGTTAGTTTTGCAAATGGCCCTATATAAATGTGGAGATGGAGGAGGTAAGTGCAGCCTGTGGCATGCTAAGCATTCTGTCCTTAGCTTGCACCTATCCTAGATTAGTGATTCCCATTCAGCAGAGGCCGTAATCCTGAAGTGGACCGCGAGTTTCAGGGAAAGTGGGTCATGGCTGGCCACAAAAGCCAACATAGCGTAATGAAAATCGGTCCAGGTACACATACGCGCAACACGCACACGCAGTTACACACACGCACACACCTCTGTCTCTGTCCCTCTCTCTCTCTCTCACTGTCTGTCTGTCTGCCTCTCTCTCTGTCTCTCTGTCTCTCAAACACACACACACGCACACACACTCTCACATACGCACACACACACACACACACACACACACACACACACACACACACACACACACACACACACATACACACACACACACACACACACACACACACACACACACACACACAAACAAAGAGTGGAGACCAGTATCCTATGGTTAATGTTTCTGAGGCAGTGTTGTTAGTCGCTGGCACTGAATAACAACGTTTATCAGAGGCATTCCTTACAACTTAAAGCGGTCTGGATCTTTCTGCAGACTGACATGGAAGCCAATGGATACAATGAATAGACAACACTTTTTCCTTGCTTCGCGTACGTTGGTTTTGTTGATATTAACTGGTAGCAGCAGATCCCTTATTTATGTAACCTATGGATGTGACCCTACGAAAGTGGAACATGCAGCCCTGACATGGAACACGGAACCTGCCTATAAAAGCATATCCAGATGCCCGACTAACAAGAGCTTTTCGTGGTATTTGTCTGCAATGGCTATACACAGAAATTGCTAAATGAGGTGTTAATGTCGTTGTGAATGGTGGTCTGTGTCTCACTGGGTCGGTCTGGATGTATCTTCTTCAATTGCACCTGTGTCTTCCACATGGCTGGCGTCAGGAACGGATGATGGCGAAGATAATGAAGCTGAGATGTTTTTAAAGCTGTAGTTTCCATTCAGCCTGTGAGGATAAGATTGCTGATGCGTTTGTCTTCAGTCTCTGTGTTATGGATTCAAATCCCAGGGCATGGACATGGTGTGCCATTGATAATTCATATAATAATAATAATAATAATATCTTTTCTTTAATTTAGCGCCTGACAAACGCACTGCGCTGTACATTTACATGTTATGCAATTGAAACAATCTTAACTAGTTAACTACTAACAGAACAGACAGCTTGTAATACACGGCGCTAATAGCAGCCTACAAAGCAAATCCGCCCTACGGGGCTCGAACTCGGTACCTCTCGCACTCTTCGCCAGATGTTATCCAACGCGCCACCGGACCCCCCATATTTATACATATGTATTTAATTTATATAGCACTCTTTAAAAACTTCACTTTGTAAAATGCTGTCTAACTGCAGTGGTATATTTTCCGTTGTTACTGTGGATTTATTAAATCCTTTTACCAGCCAGAGTTTGCACAATATTATGTATATATACGTGCGTGTATATATATATATATATATATATATATATATATATATATATATATATATATATATATATATATACTATACTGCTATATTTGTATTTTTGTATATATATATACTTCTATGTTTATTTGTATATATATATATATATATATATATATACATATATATATATAGAACATATATAAAATTATGTATATATATATTCGGCAGTTTGAGGGTTGTGTTAGAAAATTATAACAGGATAGGAATAACTTTAATCAAAGTTATAAATGATCTAAGTTATACATTCAATCATCTGCAAGTATCACTGGTTCTAAGTATTCTTAACACTAGATAAATAGTCTAAACACTACATAAGAGGGCTCTAGTTCAAAGTTCATGTAAGAAAACACCAGGGACCCCCTTAAAAGAGGCGAACTGATGTGTGATAGATGGGGTGACGCACTAGGGGGTGGGGACGAAGACCACGTTGAACTAGGGGCTTCAAAGGCGAAGGCTTTCTTGTTTATTTATTTAGTTATTAAGGAGTGTTTTATAGCGCCCCTTCAAGGTGATTCTACTCAGGAGCACTTCCAGTCCAACTGTGGCTAAATAAGACAGTCTTTAAGTTAATAAAGAGCCTTATAGGACGGCCAAACTTCCTTATCTTGCAGTCTATGCAGACTATGAACAAAACACTCGTGGGCATATTTAGGGAGTTTACTTGCTCATCCTCCACCCCCGAAATAAATAATTGATGAAAATTGTTCAAACTAACCCCCAGTTCTCTGTGACCATGTCCAATGGAAACTCCTCCAAATGGAAACTCCTCCAAATGGAAACCCCTCCAAATGGAAACCCCTACAAATGGAAACCCCTCCAAATGGAAACCCCTAAATGGAAACCCCTCCAAATGGAAACTCCTCCAAATGGAAACCCCTACAAATGGAAACCCCTCCAAATGGAAACCTCTCCAAATGGAAACTCCTCCGAATGGAAACCCCTCCAAATGGAAACCTCCCAAATCATTTCCTGGCTACGCCCTTGTTCGGAAGCCAACCTCAGCTCAGAACTCTCTCAGCGGATGTGTCCACCTGAACTGGTATTGATCTGTTGGTCTTTTCCCTCGATTCACACATCTTATTGTGGCCTTTTAGAGTTCCTGCAAGATGACACCTTTTTGCACCATCAATAGATGGGAAGGGAAATTGCACTTAGCCGTGAAGGTTTAGGGGTTACATAGATATATCAATATATATATATATATATATATATATATATATATATATATATATATATATATACGTGTGTGCTGCGTATAGTGTTGTGAGGCGGAAAAGTTGTCCGGAAAATTTCATTTTGCCGGAAAATTTCGGAAAATTTCGAGTGTTTTTTCTCGGAAAATTTCCGATATTTTTCCATCAATATAATATTACTAAATAACAATTTAAATGTAATAATTTTAAAAATCACTCACTCTAAGCTATCTTATGTAGTTATAACTGATATGTTTATTCAATAGATGTTAGTGGTTACTGTTCAGTGTGTTCACAAGGCCCAACAGCAACAATACATTTAAGAAGTAATTGCAATTAAACTTCACTGTTAATATAGAGAAAATATTTTTTATGATTTAGTCTCCTTAATATTTTTTTATGAAGCCATGTGACAAAAACAGCAATTGATGCAGTAGTACTATTACTATAGATACCATTTTAATACTGCAACAGATTAATTCTTATGAGGCCGATTATAGGCCTACTATTATTTTATGTTTTGGAATATAATTTTATTGGCATTCCCATTGCAGTCTGAGACTAATCTGTGTTTAATATTTATTTTAATTCTTTTAAGGTGAATGTTGCCTCCATTGGCAGAAATACTGTAAATAAAAGGAACTTTTAAAAAACAGAAATTTTCCAGTGTCGTCTCGTGCTGAAAATCTTACATTATGAGTTAAATGTATTTTTCTGGTTCTGCAGAAAATTTCCGGAAAATTTTCCGCAAAATATTTTCCCGGAAAAGCTACATCACTAGCTGCGTATATATATATATATATATATATATATATATATACACACAAAACTATAGTACAACTAAGGTACAACTATAATTAAACTTCTATTCATAAGTAGATACACAATAGAAACTGAATAGATGTGATCTAAACTAGGCTGAGTGAGTCTACCGGTACTTATATTGATCTCATCATGCATAGACTCTTTTCAAGTGTTATTGTATAGATTACACTTGAACATTAGAATTACATTATTAAGATCAAATGTTGTATTTGCAAGTGCAATGTCTTTAGAACCTTTAGCATGTACAGTCTATACACTAATGACTGTAGAAGCAAGGATATGGTGAAAAGACTTTATCAATGGTCAGAGGCGTCCATCCCCCGTACGCCTATGAAGCATTCCCCCTCATGTCATCAGATTGCCCCCCACCCACGACGACCGCCCCAGACGATTGGTCGACTTTCAACAAAAGAGAAAATTGCGATTATCAAATTTGAATCACGATTTTATTGTTAAATTATTCATTGATTTCTTTTATTGAATTCTTTAACTGTTAGTTAATTGGCTTGTGGGAAGCAACATTATGCATTATAAAATATGAAGGCGTGTACACAGACAGAGGCATACTGTCAGAGCGGCGAGACAGTTACTGCTCAGTTTTTCATTTAAGAAATTAATTTATGTGTTTTTCATTTGAAAAAATGCATTCCCCCCTGAAAAGCCAATGAAGATTTCTGCTTCATTCCCCCATAGGATGGACGCCCCTGTCAATGGTGCACTACTCAAAAATGGCTCAACTCTAGAATGTAAATCTTCAGTGCCACACAGAAGTTGCATCAGGGAGACCAGCTTGGTCACTGGCACTATATCAAATCAAGTCCACAATAGCCAGACTGCTTTGTCCGTTTCGGTGCCAGGTCAGAATCCGGGAGGTCAAGTTGTGTAGTAACAGATCTGGAAAGGCATCGCGACATAAGGTGAAAATAATTCTTTAACCATTTTTTGTGTGGTAAAATTCTAATTTTGAGTGGGGCCATGTAAGCCACAAGCCCTAGTTGTCCTGTTTTTGAACTGAAGCCTAAATTAATAGATTAAAATTTTAACGATTAATCGATTAATTAAGCGTTAAAATCCGCAGCCCTAATCATATATCGTGCCTTGCACTTTGTTTCTGCCTTTGCTTCTCTTTGTTCGACTTTGTGTTTTATCATTCACACTTTTTGTCTAGCTCAGCTGCTTCAATGTCATCTCTCTTCATGCATCACTTGTCACACTGCTTGGTCGTAATCCAGACACTTGGCCACATTAGCAGTAATTTCTGTAGCCTTTGGCTCCCAGTACACTTTTTAATCGTCTTTATACAGGCTGGAGGAGAATTGCTTAATCTGAATAATTTCTGGCACTAATCTCGGTTCATTTCTCTCCAGTTGTATGCATCGATGGTTAATGCTGGACATCGTAAATAACGGATTCGTTTGGATGCCATTAGAGCAAATATCCAAAGTCCAGGGCAGTCAGGGCTTCTCTGTTTCTTTGCTAAGATTATGTAGGCATACGTGCATGTATGTATATATGAATGCATGTGTGTATGTATGCACTATGTCTGTTTTTATGTATGTGCATATGCTGGCATGCATATGTTTTATGCATATCCTTGCATGCATATGTTTGTATACATATGCATATATGTACATGTATGTGCCTATTCATGATGTATGTATGTATGTATTTTAATATGTATGTATGTACATATGCATGTATGTATGTATGTATTTGTGTGTTTAACATTTGCACAGGGCATAATATGTAGAACCTTTCACAGGTTCTAACTATGTGCATATCTGAATACTTTATGCATATACTTGTGTATACATACCTACAGACTTGGACCTTCCTTTGGTATTGTAATCTGACATTTATAAAACAACACTTCAAGAAAAAATTAATCTGTATTTCAGACTCTCAGTGCCAGTCTGGTATCTCTGACATGATACAGCCCTCGTGAATAAGCGGATGCCCTGCATTTAGCTTCTAAGTAATGCCTTAGAAATGTCGAAATTACGATTATTACGAAAGCTGCTTAAACATGTCTAGGCCTAACTGACAGGTCTAAAAGCTGAAAAGAATCTGAAAATGTTTCCTCAGCTATAAGACGAGGAGTCCCACTTGGGGGCCGTCCATAAATGACGTCACGCACCTAGGGGGTCGGAAATTTGTGACGATGTGTGACGTGGGGGAGGGGGTCAGAGTAAGTGTGACGTCACATCACGTCTGTGTAATTAAATTTAACAATTAACAACAATTTAATCTTAAAATAACAGCTCTAATTTTGAGTATTAAAATTTTCATAATTTTTTGATTATTTTTATGTATACGGGCACCATTATTAATAATTTTCTAATTATTTAAATATTTGTCACCATAAGATTTTTAAATACTTATTACAATGACAATAATTGGGCATTGAAACATGTTTTATTATCATGTGGAAGTTTCGTTTTAGGGGGGTCAGAGCTTTGTGACGTCATTTGTCAGGGGGGTGTGACTTTTGTGTGAAGAAGTGTGACGAGAGGGGGGTCAAAAATCGGCCAAAATAGCGTGACGTCATTTATGGACGGCCCCTTGCTAAAGAGGTTCCGCCTTTCTTAGTAAGACTCGTTCTTTGATCAAAGATCACCGCTCATACATTATTCATGATAATGTACGAACGGTGATCTACTGGAAATTTCGACTGGAATATTGGACCTGGGATTGGCTGGCTCTAAGTGCAGCGCTCCGTGCGGCGGCGGAGGCGGCCGTGAATAGCTGACGTTTTCATGCTGTGAACACACATCACCGGGTTTCCCTTTATTTGGTCGTGCTTGCCCCGCTGGCATATTTCTGTTTTGCCTTCGAGGTGGGGCAGCCGGGGGTTGATGGAGCCTCCTGCTATGCGGAAGAATCTGTGAAACTTTGAGGTGAAATATTACTGATGGTTATCTGTGTTTTTGGTACATTAAGGACGCCAGCCTCCGAATCATTTCTGGTGGTATTAACACACGTAGTAACTCAAACCATAAACTGCTGATGGAGCCTACATAAAACTCTGAAGTATTGGCCGATGCTAAGAGTCGGACATGTTTTCGCTCAGCGGCCGCCACGCTCCTAAATCTTACTTTCTCGATCGCCAGTACCGATAGCGCGGTTGCGATGAATTCCTAATATTTCTAGATAAACTACAAGTGTTTTACGTTGGCTATAATTTTCCGACCATCACTCAGCAGTGTTCCGTCTGGGGCTGCTTCTGCTGCTGAAGTAATCTGGATGGATGAGCATCTTTGGCTTCTGATGCTGCAGACTTGTGGTGCCACCGTTATGGATGCGGCTCTCTTGTATTTGTGTGTTTGTCTGCTAGAAGCGTTGGCCAAGAAATTTCAATCTTGCAGAATGTGGATCATATCGAGTTCTTGATTGGCATTTTATGATTGCAATTTGTTCTTGCGAACGTCTGCGACTGAGGAGTCTCGCAGTCGAGTTCGACGCAACACGAACACAAATTTGTTTTTATATGGCGCCTTTGTTTGGTACTTAAAAAGTCGCTATATAAGTAAGTTGCTAGACGAGTGTCTGTTCTGGTTGCTGTCTGTTGCTTTGTCGGTGTCCTGTTGTCGTAGCTGTTGTTTGATATTGTGTTGATTTTTGTGGTTCTGTTGTATAG
>JACEVL010004372.1:0-10682 GCA_020284085.1 Aporrectodea caliginosa
ATGGGAAAAGAAAAAATTTAAAAAAATTGGGAATTTGAGAAAAGGGGTTTTTTTTTTTTCCTTGGGGGGGCCCCAACAAAGAGGCACATGCACGTACGGCTTGCCTAATCGCCTAGTAGGCCTACTCGCGGTAGGCTACTTGGTCGATCTCCCAATAGATTTTGCAAGGTTTTTAAATATTTAAAAGAGCTATAATAAGCATGAAAATTTGCTTGCTAGATGTCATTATTAGGCATTTACAAAGCACCACTCTCTCTAATGACCAAGGCATAAATTGATGGCGCTGAGCAATTGAAAGTGAAGGACTTGTTCAAAAGGTTCCTTCGTTGAGCATATATATATAATATTATATATATATAATATATATATACAGATTGCCGTCTCTCAGGGGAGGAGGCTCAAACCCGTACTCTCCGCACTACAGGTCGAGCGCTAAACCAATCGGCTACCGTGTCTCAGAATGGCGTTCCGGTTCGTGTTTTGACGACCGGAACGCCGTACCGGTAAACACTTCTAGATTAACACATGGCGTCTGGAAGCCGACGTTCCGTTTTTTTAAGTGCGGGATCACTGCCTATTGGTTAGGCGAAACTTGTTGCTAACTCACCAACTTCCTTACGTACCAGCATCGATCCGGCACTTCTTGGCTTCTTGTTGCAGGTGTTCTGGCTTGGACCGTTGCTCGGTGGTATCTTGGGAGGCGTGATTTACGACCTGTTCTTCTCCCACAGAGCATCGTTCAACCGATTGCGAACCTGCCTCTTCGTTTTCCACGAGAAGGACTCCAAGTCGGGTTCGCCGATCTACACGAAGAAAAGAAGGAAGTCGTCGAACACGTCCGAAGCGAACGAGAAAAGTTCCATCGTCGTGAAGAACGGAAGCAAGACTCGCGTTCTCTGTCAGAGAGAAGAAGACTCGGCGGAGATTGTGGACGAGACCGATCGAGAAGTCAATGACTCGTTCCAGAACAAACGGTTTACGGAGACGGCCGCTACTGCTCTGGCGAAAAAGAACGCGGCGTTCGAGAACTACCTGGAGAAGTCGGGTGTTGGAGTGCTTCCGTTTGATGGATCCTCTCATCTCAGGAAGACCCGATCCGGAGGAAATGTGTCCCTACAGAGAGGCCACCAACGGATGACGGCCAGAGGAACTCCAGTCCATTGGGAAATGCAGGACGAGAGAAGTCAATGGCAGTGTGGAGGTTCGTTGGAGATGCTTCCCAATCTAAATCGACAGACGTTTCAACGGAAAAGTTCTCTCGACCTGACTAACTTTAATGTGGCGAGAAACGAAGCCGAGGAAAAGCGCTCTGTGGAGCCTGCAAGCGACTGTCATATTAAGATTCCGCCGAAGAAGACATCCATGCGAGAGGTAACGCTGGAAATTACAGATACGTCTGGTAAGTGTAACACAAACCCGCAGAAGTTTTCTATAAAGGTTGTTGAACCAATGGCGATTAAGAAAGAAAGTATTCCGGAGGTACAGATAATTAGGCCAGCTGCAACGCGTGGTTTCAATTCAGAGGTCAAGGATTCAAAGGAGAGCGCCGATTCCAAGGCAACAAACAATACTTCCAGCGACGGAGCATCTTCGAAGAGTTCTGCACACCAATTGAGAAAGAAATTTTTCTGGGAAGTTCCTGCAGAAGTTACTGATCCGAAATCTCGTCGGACGATCCCTCTACTTGAAAGTCCTGTTGAGGTGAGAGATACAAACACTAATCAACCAGCAATTACTATTGAGGTTCAAGACACAACACTTATGGAAAAAACTGTTCCAGCAATTAAAGCAGTAACTCCTGCGAGAGAGACTCTGGAAAAGGCGGTGGAAAACCATGCTACCAAGGAAGACAACTCCCTGGAAGGACATTCTGCAGTACTGAATAATAAATCCTCAGTAAGTAACATCGACATTGTGAAAATGTCGATCAATATCTATGACCAGAAGAGAGACACAGATCACAAAACAAACCTAAAAAAGGACACAGAGGGAAACAACTCATCACAAGAAACGTCTAAGCAGAATAGATCTCTAGCAGCGCAGACAAACCAGATTCTACAGAGAAAGAATTTTCTACAAGAAACGTTTCTGGAGTTGACGGATACAGCCACAAAAATCAAACTGGCTAAACGGAGAAGTTTTATGGAAATGGGTGATGAGGAGATCCCTCTGCATGAGAAGCCAGTAGTGGAAGAAACATCGCTATCAACAGGATCTATACGGGAAACTTACATAGAAGCAGTAGATAAAACTCCGTCAAGACAGGGCTCTGAGCGAGGAAATTCCCTCGAAAAGGCAGAAAAATCTCTGTCGAGACAGAGTTCAAAACGAGAGAATTCTCTTGAAATGGTAGAAAAACCTCTTTCTAGACACACCTCTGAACGAGGAAATTCCCTAGAAATGGCAGAAAAACCACTGTCGAGACATAGCTCTGAACGTGGGAATTCTCTCGAAAAGGCAGAGAAACAACTGTCGAGACATAGCTCTGAACGTGGGAATTCTCTCGAAAAGGCAGAGAAACAACTGTCGAGACATAGGTCTGAAAGAGAGAATTCTCTCGAAATGGCTGGAAAATCTCTTTCGAGACATAGCTCTGAACGAGGAAGTTCTCTCGAAAAGGCAGAAAAATATCAGTCGAGACATAGCTCTGAACGAGAGAATTCTCTCGAAATGGCAGAAAAACAACTGTCGAGACATAGCTCTGAACGAGAGAATTCTCTCGAAATGGCAGAAAAACAACTGTCGAGACATAGCTCTGAACGAGGAAGTTCTCTCGAAAAGGTAGAGCAATCTCTGTCGAGACATAGCTCTGAACGAGAGAATTCTTTAGAAAAGGCAGAAAAATCTCTGTCGAGACAAAGCTCTGAGCGAGAGAATTGTCTCGAAATGGCAGAGAAATCTCTGTCGAGACATAGCTCTGAACGAGAGAATTCTCTAGAAAAGGCAGAGAAACCTCTGTCGAGACATAGCTCTGAACGAGAGAATTCTCTCGAAAAGGCAGACAAACCTCTGTCGAGACATAGCTCTGAACGAGAGAATTCTCTAGAAAAGGCAGAGAAACCTCTGTCGAGACATAGCTCTGAACGAGAGAATTCTCTCGAAATGGCAGAGAAATCTCTGTCGAGACATAGCTCTGAACGAGAGAATTCTCTCGAAAAGGCAGACAAACCTCCGTCGAGACAAAGTTCCAAACGAGGAAGTTCTCTCGAAAAGGCAGAGAAATCTCTGTCGAGACATAGCTCTGAACGAGAGAATTCTCTCGAAAAGGCAGACAAACCACTGTCGAGACATAGCTCTGAACGAGAGAATTCTCTCGAAATGGCAGACAAATCTCTGTCGAGACATAGCTCTGAACGAGGGAATTCTCTCGAAATGGCAGACAAACCTCTGTCGAGACATAGCTCTGAACGAGAGAATTCTCTCGAAAAGGCAGACAAACCTCCGTCGAAACAAAGCTCTGAACGAGAGAATTCTCTCGAAATGGCAGACAAACCTCTGTCGAGACATAGCTCTGAACGAGAGAATTCTCTCGAAAAGGCAGACAAACCTCTGTCGAGACATAGCTCTGAACGAGATCATTCCCTCGAGATGGCAGAAAAACCTCTGTCGAGACAAAGCTCTGAACGAGAGAATTCCCTCGAGATGGCAGAAAAACCTCTGTCGAGACAAAGCTCTGAACGAGAGAATTCTTTCGAGATGGCAGAAAAACCTCTCTCGAGACATAGCTCTGAACGAGATCATTCCCTCGAGATGGCAGAAAAACCTCTGTCGAGACAAAGCTCTGAACGAGAGAATTGTCTCGAAATGGCAGAGAAATCTCTGTCGAGACATAGCTCTGAACGAGAGAATTCTCTAGAAAAGGCAGAGAAAGCTCTGTCGAGACAAAGCTCTGAACGAGAGAATTGTCTCGAAATGGCAGAGAAATCTCTGTCGAGACATAGCTCTGAACGAGAGAATTCTCTCGAAAAGGCAGAGAAATCTCTGTCGAGACATAGCTCTGAACGAGAGAATTCTCTCGAAAAGGCAGAGAAAGCTCTGTCGAGACAAAGCTCCGAACGAGAAAGTTCTGTCGAAAAGGCAGAGAAATCTCTCTCGAGACATAGCTCTGAACGAGAGAATTCTCTCGAAAAGGCAGACAAACCTCTGTCGAGACATAGCTCTGAACGAGAGAATTCTCTCGAAAAGGCAGACAATACTCCGTCGAGACAAAGCTCCGAACGAGGAAATTCTCTCGAAAAGGCAGATAAACCTCTGTCGAGACATAGCTCTGAACGAGAAAATTCTCTCGAAAAGGCAGAGAAATCTCTGTCGAGACATAGGTCTGAAAGAGAGAATTCCCTCGAAAAGGCAGACAAACCTTTGTCGAGACATAGCTCTGAACGAGAGAATTCTCTCGAAAAGGCAGAGAAATCTCTGTTGAGACATAGCTTTGAACGAGAGAATTCTCTCGAAATGGCAGACAAATCTTTGTTGAGACATAGCTTTGAACGAGAGAATTCTCTCGAAATGGCAGAAAAATCTCTGTCGAGACATAGCTCTGAACGAGAGAATTCTCTCGAAATGGCAGAAAAATCTTTGTTGAGACATAGCTCTGAACGAGAGAATTCCCTCGAGATGGCAGAAAAATCTCTGTTGAGACATAGCTCAGAACGAGAGCTTTATCCAGAATTGGCAGAAAATTATCTGTCGAGACAGAGTTCAGAACGATCAAATTCTCTTGAAATGGCAGAAAAAATTCTGTTTAGACAGGGCACTGAACGAGATAATTCTCTCGAAATGGAAGAAAGAGCACTGTCAAGCTCTGATCGAGAAAATTCTCTCGAAATGGCAGAAATATTTATGTCGAGACGAGGTTCTGAACGAGAAAATTCTTTCGAAGTGGCAGAAAGAACTCTGTTGAGACACGGCTTCGAAAGGGAGAATTCTCTCGAAATGGTAGAAAAAAGTTCGCCGATAAAGGACTTTCATAGAGAAAATTCTCTTGAAACATCACCCAGTACATTGGTGCGAAATTTTTCTCAAAGGCAGAGTTCTTTGGAAATAACTGAAACTAGTTCAGCTGTGAACACCACTCAACAGCGAAACACCTCGGAAATAGAAGAACCAGACACTTTCGGGAAGATGTCTCATAAAGAAAGCTCCATGGACGAAGCTGAACAAATCTCAGCACAACAGCTGACCCACAAGGAAGGACCTCTGGAAAGAGCCGACTCGATTTCACCACAGACAATGATGCCTCCTAAAGAGCGGTCCATGGACAATCCCGATATAATTTCTGCACGAAATACACACGATAGACCAACTCCGAACATTGGCAGTATCGAAAATAAGAGACTCTCTTTCTTCGATACAGATTCGGAGTATATCTAGGTTCTAATCCTGGAAATTACCGAGGAAATTAATTTAAGGAAACTCATACTGAAAACTAGACGTGCAATATTCTTCCAGCTGTCTTTAATAATGGCGGAAATACATTAGTCGGATATTTCTTTAATTTGTGTTCGGTGTTTAAGGTTTCACATTCGTTTAGTCTGTGTAGGCCTATAGAAACAAAATTTAGTGTCATTTTGCTATTAAGTGTTATGCAACAGTCGTGTCGTGGTTTCATTGCTTGATATCGTGCTAAACATTGCTACAATATACATTTACGCAGTGTTTTAGACACGCCTTTGTATGTCCTACTCTAGTAGCATGGTATTTAAATTCGGTAAGGAGGAACGAGGTAAACTAAACTGACCAGCAGAGATTGAATCGTCGGGGGTTGGGAGGGTTCAACCCCTACAGTTAATTCCCAAAAATTACCTTCAGGGGTTAAGTTAACACCTCAGCACAGCTTTCAGTGGTTCAATGTATCTTATTGGCTTAATTAATTAAAACTATTGCTTTGTTTTTCTCAGTTTTCAATCATACCACGTCAGTGTTTGTTAAGTCATAATTTTTTGCTAGAGCTATAAACCTTCTGAAAATAAAACTCAAGAGTTTTCCAATAAGTATTCTTCATTGCTCGATTTTTGACACAGCTAAGGATCGAGTAGGCCTACACCCTCACCCGCTATAATTTACCACGCAAACCGGATTTAATACGTAAGAATTCTTGTTGGGACTTGGGACATCTGGCCATGTAAGACCTGTCAACCCCATTTTTGCTCCACCTGCGGCCCTTAGCCAATTCGGCAATGATAAGTAGCGGCCTATACAGCCTTACACTGTCGGTGGGAAGATGAGACGGTGAGGGAGCAGACTGGCCATCCGCCCTTATAAGCCGAGGCTAAGATTATGAAGTCTCTATCACTTCATACCTGCTCTCTGCGTTTCTTAAGGGACTGTTATTCTATCGATGATTTTTGACGACTGTCTATTAGGGTTACTCTTCTTTCTTCCCCTTACCTCCCAAATCCTCATTCTCAGTGTCTGTCCGAGTCTTCATCTGTCTGCCTTTGCAGACATTTGAACATTTATATTGCGCCTTTTAAATTTTAAACGTAATTCATCCATTCATTCTAAGAATTTATATGGCACCTCTTCAAGAGACCTACTCAAAGGCGCTCTCTGCGCTAGCCTATTATGATGCTAAGTGTCATTACGAACGAATATACCTGGTATTACATCGGTTAGCAAAACATTGCACAGTAAGCTAGAAGAGTCCCAGTGGCGGGCCCACGCACACACGTGGAACCAACCAACGGATTCTCATCGAAAGCTGACAGATGGCATGGATGTGCAGAGTCTCTGAACCAAGTTTCGTCGATAGAGTAGAGCAACTACAGGTGACAGCGTTCGCCCACAAGATGACGCTGCCGACGAGCAGGTCACTACAACGCCCGCGTTGGTCGTCCTCCACCGAGAGGAAAACACTCTGCTACAGGCGGCGTACACGGGCCGTATGGTTGAGGCCTGATACAATCACATGGGCCAAGGCGACTTGTGAACAAAATACTCTCAAGCGCACAAAATCCTTGGCAAAACCGACGAATAAGTCCGGAACGCAAATCTAGCACCAGATAACTCCAACATATCCGAAGTTACTGAGAAAATTCTTCATTTAGACGAAACAATCCGACGAAATGACGGAGAAGTCGATCAGCGACCGACATGGCCGATGACATCAGTAAGGATATAATTATGTAAATTATGGGTTGGTACAACTTATATCACGAATGTTCTAAATGTAATATATGTCTGTCGCGAGTTACCTTCTAGACTTTCTAGTATCTGGCTGTTAGGTGAGGTAAGGTAAAGTGAACATCTTAAAATTCTTCATCAGCTCATAGTATCTATTCTAGTCCAAGATCATGATCATTCAATGGAGATGATTTGCTTCAAAGGTTTACTTGTTAAATTTAATTCTTTCCATATTGGCGCTAAGCAAATGCGCTTCAATAAATCTACTTATTCGTTGTCTAAATTGTGACCGGTTACAATTTGGAATGTTCTCACCGGACAGTGGAAAGGAATTATTTGCGAAGTGACCTAAGCTATAAATTGAATGAATCATTCGTAGTTAAGCTACTACAGGATGTAGCCTACAGTATATTAATCTGGTGATCCAATTACCTAGTTTTGTGATTTCCCAATTAATCTATACAGAGGTGATTAAGAACCAGGGTTCATTAAAACAATTAGGCCTACTCGTTAAATATGGCTGAAGTAATATTGTATTGTATTTGAACACTTGTTATAGCGCCCCTACCAGATTGCCCATTCAGAGGCGCTCCCGACTACTGCGCGGACGCTGAATCGGAGTTTCACGCCGAAGCGCATGAGCAATTGCGAGTGAAGGACTTGCCCAGGGTCCCTACGCGGCGGCTTTTGAGGTGGATTCGAACCCGCAACCCTCCGGCTGCAAGGCACCGAACATACCCCTAAACCACAGCGCCCCAGTTGTATAAGCTAGTTCAGCATTATATTTCCCGCAAGGCATGACGGGAAAGGTGATAGTTGGTGAACTATCACCTTTCCCGTCATGCCTTGCGGGTTCATAAACAAAGTCAAAACATGGCGGATAGGTTAGAAGAATCGTTCAGGATGGATTTACTTGAATCGATGAAAGGTAGATGATTTGAAGAAATTTATAACAGAACGAGGCCACACGACAACTTCAACGAGTTAAACATGAACTCGTGGCTGTTGCATTTGCGATATATCAACAATAATTGTCGGTTGTTGCAACATCGCTACCGGCACCATTCGATTTGTTTATGAACGGTGACCTATGACCCGGAAGTAAAAGTAAGCTGGCTGCGCATGCGCATTGATAATGCTGAACTAGCTTATTGTGTTGTGTTGCATAGTAGGCTACTCCACGTTTATATTGCGACCGAGCCACCCGCAGTAAAGATCCGAGAAATTAATCTCTGATAAACCGACCGACCAGGAAGCGAACCCGGGCCGCCGGCGTGGCGAGCGGGCTACCAACCCACTCGGCCACTCAGGATCCTCAATATATAATCACAGAGAGTTCAATTCTTTCTTAGTGCTACCTATATGCATAAATTGTCTACAAACTGTAGCACATAATTATTTCTATCTGAATAAAGCTACATGGGAATCGATTTCAGTAGGCTACAATTTCGACTATTTTTCAGACATTTCGAATAGCCTATGTGCTAACAGCTGAGCAAGCTGCGTGTTTAGTCAGTGAATGAGCTAGGCGAGAACAATATTGCCAAATTACTGCCTCCAGCTCCAATCAGAGGCTAGGAGAGACCCAGATTCCTCTAAAATTTTGAGCCTATCTTCACATTCTAAAACGAATCTGTTAAAATTTAACCTTAGCATGTAGGATTAAGACTTCGGTTTAATAGCGGCAACTATTAATTCTCTAGAGCGAACATGGCGAGACTCATGAGATATGTAGGACTTACATATAGTTCAATGAGGGGAGTTAAATCCTTCCGGTGTGCCACCTACTGACTAAATTGTCTGTAATACCGTCACACATAATTCTATCCATTAGCACTGGTGTTGGTAGAACCATAAGATCCGCGGGCATCAGCCAATAAAGAGCTTGTGTTGATTTAAGACATTACAATATTCGTTTTGTTGAGGTTTTATAAATATTTGGATAGGCGCCTAATTATTGGTTGCAAGCACTCTGCAACATGAGCTCCTGGGTCTTTCTTCACATCTATTCTGCAAGCACTTGAATACCATTTTCTTCGATACTGGTTTTCGGTCGTAAGGTCAGAAGCGCCTATTTGGATTCTCTTTTGAAGGGAGCCCTACATAAATCTGTCATTACAATTCATTCATTCATTCCGGAAATTTATATAGCGCCTCTTCAGGAAGCCTACTCAGAGGCGCTCCCAGCCCAGCCACGGTTAGGAGAAAGGATATGAGCAATTGATGGAAAGCAGGCAAATTATTCCGGGGCAGTAAGCGTTTACAATTAAATTGCAATAACGGAATCGAAACTTAGACTCGGTCGCGATGCCGAATTTGTTGCCACGCGACGACTGGACCAAGTTGCGTCTGTAGCTTGATCTACTGTATACTATAGGTTATTTGCTTGATTCAAGTAGATAAACCAGGTGGATAAACCAGAAGTCACGCCATTAATCGTTCATACCCAGGCATGCCAAATGCACCGGGTGACTTCTTCCCTCTGCCAGCATGCCAACATGGAGTCCACATATGACCCATAGTACCCATAGGCTATTCCTTCATGGGTCCCATCTATAGAGCCCAGTTGGGTCCCATCTAATATCCATGAAAATCCAGGCACGGTCGTGTTTAAGATCATTCAAAATTTCTTATTAATAGTAATGTTGTTAAAGACATCCTCGTGAAATCGATTTCTTTTTAAAGCAAAGTCATAGGTCAGAGGCCAATGGTCACTGCAAGGATCAATCCAAGCCAAGACGAGAGTCTTACGATACATAGAGCATTTTGAAATGTAAACAGTAAATGTAGGCCTACACGTTTTTCTAATGCTGCCTTGTGGTCTCGACACTGTTCATTTTCAATAAATCGATAGGGTGAGCTACAATATCACCGCTGCTCCCCTTGTACTAACCTTCAAGAGATTGTAGGCCTGTATAGAGTGTATTATGATTTTTCTTTCGCGTTTTCTTCTGCAATATATTCCTGAACACAGAGAAAAACATACATCGTTTAGCAATCCTCTATAGCGTTTTCAGCAGCAATTTCATATCAGCCGAGCTAATACGTTTCCGGAATGCCTTCATTTTCCGATTTCCCATAAAGTGGAAGTTTATGCGTGGCAAACGACATCGCGCTTTCGCTTAACTACTTGCTTACTTACCCAGCGTGTTTCGCGTTGAAATTGGTTCCCTTCCATTTTTCCGACTGCGCCTTGATGCCAATCGCTGTCCCTTGGGAATTGGAGCTATATCATTTGGAAGTCTTTGTATGATATATCTACGCCAAATCAATAGCCCCCATGGGGCGAAACGCCGCTACTATATATTCACCGGCGTCAGGCCAGACAATTACAGAGGATACAGTCCGTGACCCTTGCAACAGGGCGTCCATCTACAGTGCATAGGCCATCGCGGCTTTCTTGCATGTTAGGATATAAATCCACGCCACAAATATCATTACCTTATATGTATATATATAATAGGCTCTTATACGCATCGATGTTAAACAATACACACATACATATATATATACATGTATATATAGACATTGGGCTATATTTGCATGGATAGTCAAATGCA
>JACEVL010004373.1:0-23844 GCA_020284085.1 Aporrectodea caliginosa
GGGGCCTATGACTGGGGAAAGGCGATCATAGTCCCCATACACAAGAAAAAGGACAAAACCATCTGCAGCAATTACAGAGGAATTAGCCTCCTGGCGTGCCTGGGAAGGTGTACACCAGAGTCCGCAACAACGACTAGGAGTATGTGGAGGAAATAGTGGGAGAGGAACAGGCGGGTTTAGAAGAGGAAGGGAACGTAGACCAAATATTCACAATCAGGCAACTAGCGGAGAAATACTATGAAAAGAAAAAGGGTGATTATAACAACTTTATAGACTTCAGACAGGCTTTTGATAGCATCTGGCAGCAGGGGTTATGGAGAGTGATGAGGAATTATGGAATATTCACTAGTGGAGCTACTAGAGGAGCTACTAGAGGACCTTAAGCAAGACGGTAAGCGCAGTGAGAGTAGATGGGGAGCTAACGGAATGGTTTGGTGCATTTTGGGAGTAAGACAAGGCTGCGGTCTATCTCCATACCTATTCAACCTGATATTGGAGGCAATGATGGACATAGCCTGGCAGATACAGAAATAGGGGTGAGAATAAATGGAACAATAGTCAAAAACCCTAAGATTTGCAGACGACATAGATCTGAGGCGGAAAGCGGAAGCCAACTGCAGGAACTAACGACCAGGGTACATGAAAGTAGCAAAAGATTCGGGCTTAAAAATGGAGGAAGACCAAAACAA
Source organism: Aporrectodea caliginosa (assembly GCA_020284085.1). Lineage (NCBI taxonomy): Eukaryota > Metazoa > Annelida > Clitellata > Crassiclitellata > Lumbricidae > Aporrectodea > Aporrectodea caliginosa. The sequence continues at coordinate 690 of JACEVL010004373.1, forward strand.
TGACAATTGGTAAGGAAAAAAAAAAGATAAACATCACCCTGGAAGGAGAGGAGGGAGCAGGTGCGGAATTTGTGTACCTGGGGGGCGTAATTACGGAGGAGCGGAGTCGACAAGGGACATCAGGAAAAGAATTGGGCTGGCGTCAGCAATGTTTGGGAAGCTGAGGAAACTATGGAGATCAGGCAACATCTCAACAAGAACAAAACCAAACTATACGAAACACTGGTGATACCGGTCCTCACGTATGGGCAGAGTCTTGGTGCATAAAAAAGGAGGAGAGAGAAGACTCCTGGTGGCGGAGATGGGATGGCTACGAGGACTACTGAATAGATCACGAAGAGAAAAGATACGGAATGAGGTGACACGAGAAGAACTGGGACAGAAGGAAACGAAGACTAACAAAAGAAACGAAGACTAACATGGTATGGACATGTGATCAGGATGGAGAACGGAAGAATGCCGGCAAAGGCGCTGCACAGCGGAGAGGTGGAGGGAACAAGGAGCAGAGGACGTCAGAAGAAGAGATGGATAGATAACGTACTGAGGACATAGAAGACAGAGGATGGACTTAAGAAGGGCAATAGAACTCGCAAGAGACCGACCGAAATGGAGAAGTTTTGTTAGAGCCTCATCGTCAGCGAATACTTGACGGAGGAGAAAGAAAGAAAGAAAGTATAGAAGTCAGACTTTACACTGATAATTATTTAAATGAACGTTCTAATGAAAAGGAAATAAATTGCGAAAAATTATTAATTACCGACGATTAATATTAATCAATTTTTAAACAGTAGATTTTTCAAACCGAACCAAGTAGACTTGTATAAGTCGCTGATAATTATAGTGACGTCGTCATTCTTTGTGCTCATTACTAAACCAAGGAGTTTATATCGTATTATAAGAGGTGTCAGATTCACACCCAATTGATGCAGTGTCACAGTAGGAACTCAGAAATCAATCAATCATTTATTCTGTAACTATTAGAAAAAAACGAACAATGAAACATTAAGGCAACTGTTTGACGTGTACTGGCTACACGGCGGCCCAGAAGGGATCCCGCTAAATAACGACACCTAAACATGTAAAAGAAAGTACAGATCTATAGGAAAAGAAAGACAGCCAATAGGCCTAGATGCTTAAAGTGGGCTCAAAATTAAGCAAACAAACAAAAACAAAAAATGGGTCCATCAAAATCACATTAACAAAAGCATAAAAATCTTAACTAAAATAGTATTACAGACAAAATCATCTAATTTAATCAATCAATTAATCATTTCAGTCAATCATTTATTTATGTAACCATTATAAGAAGAGAAAAAATGAAATAATAAGGCAACGATTAGACATGTAGGCCCACTGGTTACATAGGGGCCAGAAGGGATCATGGATCGCGTTAAATTACAGCCAGTCAATACTTAACATAAGACGAGTCCATTAAATCACATTGACACAAAATTTACAATCGTAAGTCGTAACTAAAATAGCAGTACAGACAAATTCATCTAAGTTAAGTCAATTAATTCATTAACATAGAGGGAGTTTAGCTTTTTAAATCAAGAGATTAGGTGAAGATCGAATAGCAGCAGCTATAGGGATATTGTTCCACACCAAGGTACCAGTAGACTTGATAGAGAATAAACGATAATAATTATTAGTGTAAGCATAGTAACGACGAAAGAAATTCGAATTTTCGCCGGAAGAGAGCTCTGCAGTCGTGTCTAATGGCGACTTCCGTCGCGCACCACTGCCTCACCTGACCACGACTAGTGTTGTTTTCGTCAACGAAAACGAAAACGAAAATGGCAATTAACGAAAATTGAACGTTTTCGTTGACGAAAACTAAAACTAAAACTAAAATACGCAGACAACGAAAACGAAAACTAAAACGAAATTTGTAGCAATAAAAACTGAAAACGAAACGAAAATTGATCAAACGAAAACTAAAACTATATTTATCAAAAAATAATTTTTAAATTTTTTTCTTAACTTACTTAATTCACCATTTGTATTGTACTGCCTTGTGCATTATGTGCAAACGATATGCTCTGCTAACATCTGTTCGTCTAATTTAAGACACGACAGGAGAACGAGAACGATATGTTGCTACTTCCAGTTTTTCTTAATTTACTTACCGCTAAGAATTCATCTATTTCGATTTTAACAAAAACTGTGGTACTTTACTGCGACAAGCTCACTTAATTAATGCAGTAATGTCGAAAGCCTCACTCGTCAAGTCTCCGACTTGTAGCGTGACGAGTATCAATGGTCGACCAAAGGACAGCCCTGTTTGGGATTATTATTATTATAGTATTGAGCATGATGCGACAAAGTGCTGTGTTCAACTTTAGGTTGGACACAGCACTTCTAATTTCGCAGTTTAGCAATCTTTATTATTCGTCCACTGTAGCATTATTATTTTTCATCAATCCAACTTCTACTTGGGCAAGAATTCTTTTCATCAATCCAGGTTCTATTTAGCAGGAATTCTTTTAATCAATCCAGCTTCTATTTAAACAGCAATTATTTTTTATCAATCCAGCTTATATTTAAGCAAGAAGCTTTCATCAATCCCACTTCTATTTAAGTAAAAATTATCTTCATCAATCCAACATCTATTTAGCAAGAATTCTTTTCGTCAATCCAACTTGTATTTGACCAACGCTAACACCCATACAATAATGGCGAATAATTAGGAACACTAATATGAGAAATTACCAAACTTCAAGTGACTGGTGGTGCTGGGACAAACAAACCCTGAATATTTAGTTTTTTGTGTCTAAAATTTAAATGGAATTAAATAATTGGTAAAACTTAAACTGAAATTAAATTATTACAACTAAAACTGAAACAAACTTACTAAAACTAAAACTAAAACTAAAAGTAGCTTACTAAAACTAAAACTAAAACGAAAATTGATCCATAAAAACTAAAACGAAAACTAAAACTAATATTGACACACAATAAAAACTAAAACTAAAACTAAAAATGAAGACTAACAATCATAACTAAAACTAAAACTAAAATTGAGACATTATTAAAACAACACTACTTGCAAGTAAGTATAATTATGTATTGGGGTATGTCAGACCCCCACCTCACCTCAAACGTTACAATGCTTCACCCTCACCTCCAAAGGGTTAAGGCCATATGTTTAAAGCTCAAAGCGCTATGACTTCCATCTACTGTTACACGCACTGCTAGACGGGTTTAATGAGGCAGGTGCGGAGCTATAAATCAGAGTATGATTGAATACTCGATCTGCCGTTGTCTCGATTTTTGTTTACGCCCAATAATCAGGAGTCTGTAATTTTGCGCTTCCAGATTCATTATCTCCAATTACAGTACCAGGTTTCAAGTGTTGTATTTCTTTTCGAATAAATTGGCCACATATTTCATGCACCTAGTAATTTAGCACTCGATTTAATCTAACTTTATTCTAGGTTTCAAGCATAATTTGGTAATTGTAATTTGTGTGGAATATTTAGATATGTTTAGGATGTGTTGCAAAGCAATGCACCATAAATTTTCACAATTAATATGTCGATGGCCTATTTGTTTCGAGAACAGATTGTAGAGTCTTGAAGCTTGTAGTCAAAGCCGGAAGAATAAGCCTTACTGCTGCGGTATAGAACGCAATTCGAGCCGTTTAGACTATTGCTTACGAAGTCTATTATGTGTAGAACTGAAGAACCACGGCAGAAGTCGCAATTTAAGGTAGAAAACAAAATTAAATGAAAAATTCCAAATTTATTCCTGATTCAAAGCCATTTTTATGGTCAATTCATAGGCGTAAAATTCTACTGTAGGCCTAACTGTCCAGTCATCATCACTTTCGGAAGTCGTCAGTGACAATCACCAACACTTTTGACTATCGTTATTTTGGCTTGAAATAAGTGTTGCTGCATGCAAATGATTCACGAGGGACTGTTTTTGCTCTCTAGTGGTGGTCTACAGATTAACAGGTGTCAAACACAATGTAAACATGTACTTAGTTATCTGTGGTCGACTGCAAAGTGGCGAATAAAGCATTTATAGGGAAAGAGACGTAAAGGAGAGAAAGAAAGGAAGAGCAGGTGGAAAGGGAGGATATTTGTACGGCAGAATTAATCCCTTGATAGCAATATAAAATTATCAAGGATGTGAAATGCGTTGACATTTTTACATGGACATTAAGCAGCCTATGCCTAGGCCTACATACTGACGAACTAAACGAACACGGACGACGGATATATATATATATATATATATATATATATATATATATATATATATATATATATATATATATATATATATATCATGGAACGCCTCAATATTGTGCCTAATTGCGGTCGGCTAGTTGTGAGACTGTACTCATAATTATTATAAGCGGAACGTTCTACTGAAATGGAAAAGCATTTGAAAATTTCGAAAAATTATAGACTGATTGTAAAATGGGCGTGACCTAAATTGCGGTAGCTGTGGCGGCCATGTCGGAGTGCAAGCACAAAAATATTATTTTGTTGTGCAGCGTTTAAGTAAAAACTGTTGTCAAAGCACTCGAAGAAGTTGTTAGTTGGTAGAAGAACGTTTCTTGTAAGGTTATCGTGAATTAATGGTGTCGATCCGTATACCTTCACATCTAGCAGTCTTAGCCTATACACTGCATGACTTTGGACGATTGAGATGCCGGATTTCTTCAACTACGTTGTGGTAGGTACTAGTATCCATGGTTTTGTTATGTTAGTCCCAGATGTTAGCGTCACTTCAGTAGGGCATAACATTTAAATTTTAATTGGTAAACGTGTAGTTTAGCGTCGTAAATTAGGCAAACTTATAGTATCGTGGGCTGAAGAATAATTATACGGTATCTTTGTGCATGCTGCGCGGACGGTACCAGGTTTTCTAATGACGACACTAACCCTAACCCTGACCCTGACGGGCCTAACCGACTCTCACGACGCCTAACCTGACCCTAACCGACACTCACGATGTCAGTAAACTTATGCACTATAATCCTTCAGCCCCCGATTCTATAAGCTTGCCGTAAATTATTATTCGCCATTGCAGCATTGCTTGGGTTTCAGCATTGGTCGAATACAAGTGGGATTAACTATTCTTGCTAAAGAGAAGTCAGATGGATGAAAATAATTTTTGCTTAAATAGAAGTGGGCCTGATGAAATCTTGTTCAAATAGAAGCTGGACTGATGAAAAATTATTCATAATGGTCTGCACAAAATGACATTTAACATCTTGAGACCAAAACAACATTTAACATCATGAGACCAGCACAGGCATATTTTTCTTAATTATTTTCTCTGTTACGCGCTTTCGTGCAAGATTTCCATTTTGTTTATGCACGCTATAAATGACAGTTTAATAATAATAATAATAAATAAAGTTGTATTGATGAAAAATAATTCCTGCTTAAATAGAAGCTGGATTGATGAAATGAATTCTTGCCCAATGGAAGCTGGATCAATTGAAAGGATTCTCGCCAAAGTAGAAATTATACTGATGAAAAATAACAGTGCGAATAATTTACGACGCTAAACTACACGTTTACCTTTTAATTCATTAACTCATTTTAACTGTCTTAGCTTCATCACGTCGTAGTGTGACATAATTTTTTTAAATTTGTTCATTGCAACATATCTGTGATTGTGAAAGAACAAGTTTTTGACAGTTCCGAGTGATATGCTAGTTTACTATTGAAAATCTTAATAGAATTATGTATTCCATGAAATGCTGGAAGGTTTTACAGCTCATGTTCTTGCTTAGCAAGTATGGGTCATTGGGTTATGATATCGGTTTCAGGAAAATCAGTTATACCAAGTATGTTTTATTTTGTTTGCAGGAACAACTTCCTGCACACAAGCAGACTGCTGCTTCTGTCACATGTCACTAACTTGACTTATCGTCCACTGGCTGACATGGACTTTTCTTAGCCAAAGAAACAGAAGAAGACTTTTGACAGCAGTAGGGTGCTGTTTCCTCGTCACCTTTGCCGTGTGTGGTCTTGTCAACTACAGTATCATCATAGGCAGCACGTTTGTCATGACGCTGTGGTTGGATGAGCACTACCCACTCAGAGCTGTCACGGTCACAACGAGAGAGCCTGAATTCGTCACTCCTGAAATCAAACACCTTCTCAGACGCAAAAAAGGCTGATGCGGTCAAATCGGGAGGAGGAAGCGTCAGCGGTTGCGGAGAGAATCGGCAAGGCCATCGTCAAGGCCAACAGAAAGGAACTCAATGACCTCGACCCTCGTCACGGGACACAGAACCTGTGGCGCAGAGTCAACAAACTGATTCGCAAGCCTCGCGGACAGGATCAGACAAGTCAGGTTTCAGCTGAGGACCTAACACCCACTATGCCGCCATCTCAACGGATCCTGCTTACGTAGCTCCTCCTCTGAGACATACCGCTCAACCAGACACCCCGATCCTCGCCGAAATGTCTGTATTTAACATGCTAGACCACCTTCGACCAACCGCGGAGGGTAGTGACCGGATGCCTGCCTGGTTTCTCCGCCATCTTGCTCCTGTCATCTCACACGCCTTGACGCATCTCATCAACAGATCCCTCCTGCTCTCACATGTTCCAACCCAGTGGAAAACTGCACTTATCCACCCCATTCCAAAGGTCACCACTACTACTGCTCCTCGTCGGTTCAAACAACATAGCAACCGCCGCAGAAGAGTTTAACCACATATCTACATGGGCAGAAGGACAATAGAAATTTTATATTACGACTTCTGTACAATTTAAACATTTATTGACAGCGAGCAGAATCAGTTGATGTAGATATGTTGGAAAATGACATTGAGTTGATTGAAATGAAGACACGTGGTCAGAGCGGAAATAAAAACTGGTTTCTTATTTAAGCAGGCAGGATAACAGCCTATAAACTGAAAGATGTTTGTTGCACAGATGTATCAAAACCGTCATTGGCTTGGCTTAACACCTTAACAACGAGTGTGTACTGTAAGTGACTGGGAAACCAATGCAACTCGTCGTTGAGTAGGAACCTGGAAGGGGTGTTATATAAATTTTTGAAATGAATGAAGTGTTAAGGCTATTTGTTTTCCCATTGAATGCACTTTTTAATCGGCTGCAACAGCGTGGGGTATTGCTCATGATCAGGCAGCCTTGACCAACATAAGCAGTCATATGGCCACAGTAACGTTAATGTGGAGCAGCGTGCGTTAATTTGTCAACTCCAATTACCCATTTATGGGCCCTTCACCCGATGATTTGGTTTCATGACCGTGCTGCCGTAAAGGTGGAAATTAAATGTCCATACAGTTTGAGGTCTAATGAATTATGTAATTCAGTGGTGACAGCTGTTTCATTGCAGGTCATGAGATTCAACTTCACAAGGAGCAGTTATAACGAGTCCATTGCATTTGAACATTTTGAATGGAACACAGAAGTGTAGAAGTATCTTCTTCCATATTTACTGAAAAACTTCATTCAAAATGATTTGCAGTGTTGTTGTTACAAGGTTTAGCAGTAACATACATTAACACTTAACAACGAGAGTGTACTAAAAACGACTGGCAAACCAATGAGGCAGAATCAGTTTACTACTGGCATCATTGTTAAAGTGTTGACAAACTTAATATTGTTGACATGAAATGTTAACACAAATGCAGAAGTCCTGATAACAGTAACAGCTGGCCTGGTACAAACATACACAAGTACAGGAAAACTACAACTCTGTTACCAACTAGGCACCACATAGAAAAAACAAAACACTGACTAGGTAACTAGTAATTGAACAATTGTGTAATGTAATTATTAACTTATATAGCGCTGCTCACAGCACAAGCCATTCAGTAGCACTCCCAGTAATGAGTACCCCAAGAGAAGAAATAGGTTTTGAGGAGAGAGAAATGAGGAAGAAATCCAAAAAAGAATGGAAACGTGTAATGTGGAGGGTAGGGCATTCCACAGGGTAGACCCAATGGTGGCAAATGATCTAGTTTGGGCCAAAGTGGTTCTGGTTTGTGGGGCAATGAGATCATGACGGTCCAAAGAGCGGAGAAATCAGAGAGAAGCTGAAGAATGAAGAGAACAAATAAAGATTAATGAAAAATTGACTACACAATTAAGAATAATGGCACAACCAGTGCTGAAGTGTTAAACTTAGAAGTGAGACAACGCTACAGTGGATACAGTAGCCTACAGTCTTCAGGTTATTTTTCCAAAAGTTTGAGGGGTTTAAGTTTGTAGTTTATAGTCTTAAAACGTTATAGACTGCACACTACTATTCAGCATTGAACAAAAATATGTCAAAGCACGTTGTTTCGCTTCCGATAGATCATCTGTGGCTATAGCTTTTAGCCATAGCTGCCGGATTTCGTCGGTTCGGGGCCACTATTCCGGGGGTCCGCTATTCCGGACTAATGTGGCTGGCATGCTGCGCGAGAGGTACGATGTTTTCTAATGACGACACTAACCCTGACCCTAACCGACCCTCACGACGCGGAGTCAGACGGCCCTAACGACGCGAAGTCACGTGGATCCCCGGAATGCGGTACCCTTTCTTCGCTCCGGGTTCGTTCTTCTGGGCCTTCACGCTTACGAATATTTTTAACTTTACTAAAAGAACCTTTATCCCTCTCAGTATGGTTGCCGCAGTCAACTATAATTGCACAGAAGACCATTTCCACGGTTTATAATACGCGCCGTTCACTTAACGACGTTAACGTATCCAACGACAACAAACATACCTGCACTCCGCAATGGCCGCTGTCTATTTATAGCATATGCAAATGAGGCTGGTACGTCATTACGCAAAGGCCTTATTATTATTGACGATTAATATTAATAAATTTTTAAACAGTAGATTTCAAACCTTACCGAGTAGACTAATCTAAGTCGCTGATAATAGTGACGTCATCATTATTTGTGCTCATTTCGTGACCAAGGAGTTTATATCGTATTATAAGAGGTTTAAGTCTTGATGCAGTCTTAAAGTTGTAAAATAATCAGAAGTTTGTAAACGCTGCACTAAACAACCCTAAGGATTTTATATTGAAATAAATTTTGCGAGTATTTAAACAGAGCACGACCTCGACAGAATTTTCAGACATGTGTTTGTGCAATTTTTAAAAGATATGGGATATTAAGACCAGATCGTCGAACGAGAGCCAAGTGTCGAATGGGAAATGATCGAAGTTTTAATGGCCTAAGACTTCATAATCCCCAGTGATAATGATATTCTTTAATATTTCAAGCCGACAAACGCAGTATAATTACAATTCAGTATGAACAGATGATCACAAGTTATTATAGGAGTCGAATTTAACTGCATACGACAGCCATGCAAGGCGAATATTTTTACCATCACGTCCTACATCTCAGTACACCAACGCCATCTGGCGATTGATAGGCTGAGTGTACCCATGTAGGGTTGCGGGAAGAGATCCCGCTTTCTAATGCTCTTCATGCCAGTGATGTTATCATGTTATCACTACTCTACGGACCCCGCCCAGATGGCAACCTATTGCAGTTTTAATGGCCTAAGACGTCATAATCGCCAATGGCAACGTTTTGTAGTCTTATTTCGTACCAAGGAGTTTACATTGCATTATAAGAGGTTTTTTCACACTTGATGCAGTCTTCAGGTGGTGGTTAAGCCCATAAGATTTCGTGTTTGGTTTCAACCCTAAGGATTTTCCATTGAAATTGTCGAATGGCGTATTTAAACACCACGACCTCCACAGAATTCACCTGACCACGAGGGCGGTTGATAAACTTTATCCCAGATTAAGGCCAGATCTCTAGAGAAAAGGGTGAATGTGTGATTTTGCTATTAGTGGCCTAATTACATCTTGATTCTCAGTTACAGATGCTATTTTTATAGTTGCAGTTAGTGTGCTAATGGTTTATGCAAGTTATAGTTATAGGTGTAGACGAACAGACAGGAACAGACATGGATTTAGAAATACACACAGAGATACAGGAACGGGCAGATAAACAGGAAACAGACAAAGAGCTCAATAGCTTACAATAATATAATGTCATAACATAAAACATATTTTAAGACGCTATAAATGTGTAACACTGAATGGGACAACGTCACGCTAACCTTAGGCCTACTGGTTGCGTAACGGTCTCAGCTGCGATCTGCCACTGATCATAATCTAGTATGGTGGGAGAAAGCCAGAGGACCCAGAGCAAGAAACATTCACCATATATGGACCAACATGCAGGCTGAATAGTTATAAAGTAAAGGAAATGTTCTGCCAGTTGCGTTAGGAATCCTGAGAAAACGATCGATAAAGCACATTTCTAGCGCGTGTAGTCACGTTTTTGAACTCCACAAATCGACTTTTAATAAAAATCAATAGAAATAATCCAGGATTGTTCAGCACTGTTCTATTAGGGCCTAAGTTTAGATCTGCAGGATAAGGTACTTGGTTGCTGTTATATCAAAGTAGCCTACATTCTTGACATTAGCAGAGTCTTGTTAAACATTGTTAAAAATGATATTCAAAAATGGCTTCACCTCTAGAATTATTTTTAGAAACAGTTTGCTACTTCAGGCGACAATCATAATTATTTGATTTCACTTTAATTATAATGTGTCCTTCATATCACAGTAACAATTAATTGTATAGTGCTATTTCTGGTAATATTTTGTTCTATTTGAACAACATTCAGTTTCGGATCAGCAAGAGCTTCAACTAACAGTTTTCTAATGCCAGCTTCATCAATCTAAAACATATTTTAAGATCGCTATAAATGTGTAACACAGGGAAATCGTCACGCTGACCTCACTGGTTGCGTAACGGTCTCAGCTGTGATCTGCCACTGATTACAGTCTAGTACGGTTGAAGCCAGAGGATCCAGAGCAAGGACATTCACCATATCTGGTCCAACATGCAGGCTGAATAGTTCAAAGTAAAGGAAATGTTCTGCCAGTTGCGTTAGGAATCCTGAGAAAACGATCGAGCGTTTTTAAAGGATTTTGAAGAAGACTCATTTGTTTATGGCATCTGTTATAGCAGCTGATTAATAAAGCGCATTTGTAACGCGTTTAGTCACATTTTGAACTTCACAAATCGATTTTTAATATAAAAAAATCAAAAGAAATTGTTCAGCACTATTATATTAGGGCCTAAGTTTAGATCTGCGGGATAAGGTACTGGGTTGTTGTTATATCAAAGTAGTACAATAGGTCTGATTAGGCTAGTTTATTGTTCACATTGTTTTAACTGTATCATCGGGCGCATACGAATGTAGAACCTTTGCTATGCGGAATTATCATTATTTGATTTGTGTTTGTTGTGTGATCCTTCAAAACACTATCAGTCAATCAATCAATCAATCAATCAATAAATCAAGCAATCAAACAAGCAATCAATCAATCAATCAGTTCAATCAATCAAAAACCAACCAACCAATCAATCAATAAAATAAAGCGAAATAAAACTTAAACCCAAAGATAATACATTCATACAAGAGGAGATGATTTATATGGGGCCTATTCGGGTGACAAATATTTTGACCGTTCACTATGTTGTGGGCAATATTATTGCGGATCTATCTTCCACCCTCAGCTGTACATGGATGCTACATTTCTAGGACTCGTTACTGGTTAACTACGACAAATAAAGATCGAACAAACTTTATTTGCTAAAACATTTCAACCTTAACAGCATCGTTACCATCAGCACTGACTATGTGTGAAATTATCGTTGCAATTACTTTGTGATTGCATTTACGGAACAGTAACAGCGTGAGAGTACGACTATGTAAAACTTGAACTGAGTGAAAACACGAACAAAGTTACAGTAGATATTCTATGTAAGAGTGCAAAAACAAAAACAGTTCAACAGATAAAGTGCTTATAACTAGACATAAGAATTATAGGCCTACCTAAATTGAACTAAAAGTGTCACAAAAACGCAAAACAAAAGCAGGATCCTTGAATATGTCCAGTCCTACAGGAATACTCAGTTGTACTGTACTAAAGCTCTTACTTTGAATATAAAACTGATATGCATGAATTCGTTCGTGCGTATCATCATAGATTGATTGCTCAACACTTCCATTTTTATTCTTTGTTCTCCAACTTTTGTTGGTGAACGTCAACAACGTCAAATATTTCAGGTAAATTCTGGTTGAGACCTTCGTTTCTTCGTAGACTCGAATATCGCGAAAATGTGTTTTACAAACCTGATGGTTTCTCTCCATTTATGGTTCATTCATGTATATCTGACGAACGGCATATGATCCTGAAATATCTGAAAAATACTTGAAATAATCTCTGGTAAAACTGGAATTTGTATGGCTGTTCTGAAGAATAGTTTCCAACATAATTTTGCAGACTGTGAACTTTGGAAAATGATTTTACAGACTTTCAGACACAGAGTGGATTTTTTCATGACTTCTCAAACCTGATGCCCATGAGAACGTTTTCTGACATATCTGGCAAAGGTATGGTTTCTCTCCAGTATGTGTTCTCGAGTGAATCTTTAGATCACTTTTAGTATTAGTTTTAAACTCACATAATTGGCAGTGGTATGGTTTCTCTCCAGTATGAATTCTTGCATGACTTTTGAGATGAGAAGATTGGATAAACCGTTTTTGACATGTCTGGCATTGGTATGGTTTTTCTCCAGTATGGGTTCGAACATGATCTCGCAGGTGAGAAGATCGATAATAACTCTTTTTGCATATCTGACATTGGTATGGTCTCTCTCCAGTATGGATTCTAACATGAATTTGTAGAGCTGAAGATGTGGAAAATATTTTTTTACAAAGAATACACAGAAATGGTTTCTCTTCAGAGTGGGTTTTTTCATGACTTTTAAGACCTGAAATGCTTGAGAATGTTTTCTGACATACCCGGCAAAGGTATGGCTTCTCTCCGGAATGCTTTCTCAAATGAATCTTTAGATCACTTTCAGTCTTAGTTTTAAACTCACATAACTGGCATTTGTACGGTTTCTCTCCGGTATGAATTCTTGCATGACGTGTTAGAGTTGAAGATTGGGAAAAACGTTTTTGACATATTTGGCATTTGTAAGGCATTTCTCCAGTGTGGATTCTTGCATGATATTTTAGACTGGAAAGCCGAGAAAAACTCTTTTGGCACATTTGGCATTGGTAAGATTTCTCTCCAGTATGAATTCTTGCATGACGTGCTAGAGTTGAAGAATCTGAAAAACTGTTCTGACATATTTCGCATTGGTATGGCATCTCTCCAGTATGGATTCTTGCATGACGTGTTAGATTGGAACACTGAGAAAAACGTTTTTGACATATTTGGCATTGGTAAGGCATCTCTCCAGTATGGATTCTTGCATGACGTTTTAGACTGAAACCTTGAGAAAAACGTTTTAGACATATATTGCATTGGTAAGATTTTTCTCCAGTATGAACTCTTGCATGAATTTTTAGACTTGAAGACTGGGAAAAGCGTTTCTGACATATTTGGCATTGGTAAGATTTCTCTCCGGTATGAATTCTTCATGAATTGTTAGATTTGAAGATTTGGAAAAAAATTAGTTGGCATTGATAAGACATCACTCCAGCATTGGTAAGATTTCTCTCCAGGATGGATTCTAATATGGTTCTGCAGCTGGGAACTTTCTATCTTTTCTTGTGTTGCATTTATGTTGGAATATCCTAAAGAATGTTTAGAAGAAATGCTTTTCGACATCATGATTATAAAGTAACAGAGTTTGTGCTTCAGATATGATTTTTACACATAGCTAGAGTTGAAAACACTGAAACTCTTGTAAGTTTCTGTGGACTGATATTATTGTCCAAGCCCGCCATTTGTTTGCCTTTTTCATTTTGAAGTTCTCTAAGTATTCAGTTGAAATCTAATATAGTAAATTTACTTTTATCTTGCATTTATTTATTCATATTATTAGCATAAAAATAGAAGGCATCATAGTCGTAATAAAAAAGATATATAGTTATGGAGACAGAATCAGAATTCCGCGATGTTGATCGCCTAAGACACAATATCAATTTGCAAAGACAATATTATTTTTACAATAAACGCATTGCACATGAACTAACGGTCTCTGTTCCACTATCTAGAATAGTCCTTGCACACTGTATTCAAAAGAATGTACATATACTTTAACATGTGAAAATCACAGTTAGCTCTTAGGAATAAAAATTACAGTTAGCAATAAAATAATAATAATAATATAATAATAATAATAATAATAATAATAATAATATCACCATCCGGCGCTCTTCAACTCGCGGGCATTCCGTGACACTTTAGTGGAGACTTAACAATAACGACACTTTGATGTTCAGTTTAGACAACAATAATGTTTAATAGTTAATTGTAGCTATTAAATGATGTTAATGATGATAATAATAATAAATAATAATAATAATAATAATAATAAAATAATAATAATAATAATAATAATAATAATAATAATAATAATAATAATAATAATAATAATAATAATAATAATAATAATAATAATAATAATACAAGCATAGCACACCCCTGTAGCACAACATGAAAAGGAAAAAGAATGGAGACCTATCCGTATGAATTGGCAGCATAAGTCCCTTTTCAGCACAACAAGAAAATGAAATCAATGAACCAAATTGCCAGATACCGACTGAGAACGGCAACATACGCGCCGAGGTTTAGATGCTTACGCCCTTGATAGCGATATATATATTACGGTTGTAAAATGCACTGACATTTTTATATGGAGAAGATATTTAGGAAGATTACCCTTACGCATCGACGAATAAAACGATCGACGGATATTCAAACGCCTCAATAATTGACTAATTGCGGTCCGCTAGTTGTGAGATACACTGACAATAATAACTAAAAGAGAAAATCAATTCAATATTGCAAAGACTGATTGAAAATAGACGACTAACTAATTTTTAAACAGTAGATTTGTAATGTTACTATTATTATTATTAGACTGTTATTTATAGCGCGCCTAAACAAAATTGGAATCTTGCACAAAGCGCGTAACAGAAAAATCAATCATAGTAAATCTTAAACAGATGTGTTTTAAGGTTAGTTTTGAAAATCGATAAAGTTGAGGATTTGCGGATAAAGACAGGGAGTTTGTTCCCAGTGCCGTTTTAAGGCCTAGGCACGCGAGGCACGTGCCTAGGGCCCCGCGCAACAGGGGGCCCCGCGGCGACCCAAAAACAAAACTAAGACTTACATCGCGACCATGTAATAACAATACGATAATATTACTCAACAATTATATTATAAGTTCCAACAATTCTGCAAAGTTAGATCAATAACACATCTGTAAACATACGTTTTCTAGTTAAATATACATGTAATTATTTTTAATTAGCGCAGTCTGCGCAGAACGCTCAAGAAGTTAGACTTAAATTAATCAATAATTTTAAAGCATGGCGCACACTCTCTGCACAGCTTAGGCCTATTTATATATTTTTTGCTTTAATTCGTCTGCTTTCGACAACGCTAATTACGCTATCAAAGAATTTTTTATGTCTTGGTAAGTTAATATGAATTTTTAATATGAAAACTCTCTCAGTCCTATAATCTAGTCATTTTCTAAATTGCTTAAAATTTAAATCATAGCAAAGCGTAATCAAATTTCTCACAGATAGTAGGCTAGATGTCGTCATGTCGGTACTCGGTAGTGAATTTGGCAAACTTATTTAAGTTAACAAATCTAAAACTGCTGATGTTGTCACATCCAATATATTAACATTAGGCCTAAGTTATTTTGATAGTTTCTACCCTTTCTATTATGCAGATTGTGATTGTTTGTTAGCCTATCACCGATTTGCAATTTTTAACAATAAGAACTTTAACGTATGTTAAACTAATTTTTTCTATTTTACAATTGTAGTACAAAGATTGCTGTGTTAGCCATGGGCGTCCGGAGGGGCAAAGGGGCATTTGCTCCTGAATTTTACAAATATTTAAAAAAATAATTATGATCTTAATTTTTTAACAATGATTAGCTATGATTTTTCGACAGTTTTATTTTTAATCCAAACTAGTCAAGATAAACCTAAAAACTTAAAAATATATAAAAACATTGAAACATTTAACAGTTTTGTTTTTGAAATAAACGTTCAGATATAGCTGAAAACGGATCCCAGAACGCTAAAAATAGGCTCCATATCATGTCAAATGCTTCCAGAAGTGCTAGCAGCTGTTGAGATCCGCGCCAGACCTTAATCCTTCGTGCCAACAATTCAAAACTATGCCCCCTTAAAACATTTTTCCCCTAAAACATTCCTGCGGACGCCCATGGTGTTAGCTGTGTTAGCAGTTTAGTACTAGACCTATATCAATAAATTTAACAAAATGCCACATATGCACATGCAATGCATTAATGCAATATATCTGAGACTGAGAGATTGAGGCAGAAATCGGATTACGTTTAAGGTTAGAGGTTGTGCCTAGGGCCCCCAAACTCCTTAAAACGGCTCTGTTTGTTCCATTCAGCCGGGCCGGCTAGCGCAAATGCCCTGTTACCAAGTTTTTTGAGTGATCGTGTCACAACAAAATCACCTTGAGATGATGAACGTAGCCCTCGTCTGGATAGCAGAGAGGAACAGGGTGTAACAAGTGAAGAAAGGTATGCAGGAGAACAGTTTGTGTAGATTCTGTACATTAGAAGACAAATTTTGAAATTGATGCGAGCTTGTATGGGAAGCCAGTGTAGTTCACGGAGGGTCGGTGTGACGTGATCCCGAGGATTTTGGTTCTTGATAAGCTTAGCAGCGTAATGAAGAACAGCTGTAAGAGGTTGAAGGGTAGATGCAGGAAGACCACAAAGGACTGAGTTGCAGTAGTCAATTCTAGAAATGACAAGGGCCTGTACTAGGGTACGAACACATTTCTCGTTAAGACTTTTCTTGACTTGCCGAATGCGTCTGAGATGGAAAAAACAGGATTTGGTTATATTGGAGATATGAGTTTTCATAGACAGCGAGTTATCAAGGAGGACACCAAGGTCTCGGACAACATCAGCTGGTTTGATGGAGCAATCTGGGCTAAGATTGAGTACAGTGTGGAATAATTGTGAGTTAGGTAACGGGTTGCGGTAAAACCAGATAAGTTCTGTCTTGGAGGCATTCAGTTTAAGGCGCATGGATGCACGCCATGATTGGATTTCAGTTAAACAAGTTATTAAGCGAAACATTGCATTATCAAAGTCTTTGTCAGCAAGTTTAATATAGAGTTGTGTGTCGTCAGCATAAAGGTGTATAAGGATGCCGTGTTTGAAGGCAATGTGAACAATGTTAGAGGTATAGAGGATGAACAAGAGGGGGCCAAGTATAGAACCTTGAGGTACACCAAAGAGGATATTGAAGTTCCTAGAAGTGTTAGAACCAAGTCGCACAGAGTGTGATCGGTTTGCCAAGAAATTAGCAATCCAGAGAAGAGCAGAGGCCATAATGCCAAATTGAGATTCAAGCACTTGAATGAGAATGGAATGGTCAACACAATCAAAGGCAGAGCTGAAATCTAGTAACAGAAGGGCAGTTATGAAACTAGAGTCTAGTGCCATGATTATATCATTATAAACTTTAAGGACAGCTGCAGTTTCAGTGGAGTGGAGGCGGCGGAAACCAGACTGAACAAGAGGTAGCAAGGAGTTGGATTCAACATAGTTAGAAAGCTGACGGTGGACGGCACGCTCAACAAGTTTGGAGATGAAAGATAGGTTAGAGATTTGGCGGTAATTACCAGGATCGGAGGGGTCAAGGCCTGATTTTTTAATGCGAGGACGGATAATGGCACGCTTGTGGGAAGCAGGTAAGGTAGCAGTGATAAGTGAGCAGTTTATGAGTAGGATCAAAATGGGGCAAAAATATGTCGAAGGGATTTAATAATCCAGACTGGGCAGGAATCATGCTCACAGTCAGTCAAAACGAAGCGAAATAAAACTTAAACCCAAATAGAATCAATTCATTCAGGGGTTGATTTATAGGGGCCGAATCGGGTGACAAACATTAATTTTAACCTTTCACTATTTTGTGTGCAATTTACTGCGGATCTATCTTCCGCTATCAGGTGTATATGGATGCTACATTTCTAAGAGTCGTTACTGGTAACTAGAGAGTGACATGGGGAGACAATCTCGTCCCCATCCCCGCCCCACAACAAGTAAGTCTTCCCCATCCCCGCAGTGTTTGTCCCCATCCCCACCCCATCGGTTTTCTCCCCATCCCAACCCCATCCCCGCAGTACGACATCACATTCCCCGCAAAGGTTTGCACCAATTAAAATTTAAAAAATAACATATTTTAGCTTAAAAAGCTATTTGTGTTGCTGACTGCATTAGTCTGTTATTACCTTATCGACAGTTTGCATTAACCAAGTCCTGACCATTTCTGACTAGAAGGCTTCAGGAAATAAGAAAATCTCCTTATCAGTTCTCAAGTTCTTAACATCACCCGGGTTTCTTGGCGGCTCATTCCCATTGCCGCGGTATTACCGCGAGAGTAAACCCCATTACCGCGGTATTACCGCAATTGTTGTCCCCATTACCGCGGGATTTACCGCGGTTACCGCGGGAAAATTCCCCATGTCACTCTCTACTGGTAACTACGACAAATAAAGATCGAACAAACTTTATTTGTTAAAACATTTCAACCTTAACAGCATCGTTACCATCAGCATTATAATGTGAAATTATCGTTGCAATTACCTTGTGATTGCATTAACGAAATAGAAACAATTAAGTGAAAACACGAACAAAGCTGCAGTAGATCATGTGAAGTATACAAGCAGTGTAATAACAAAAACAGTTCGATATAGTTAAAATGCTTATAACTAGACATAAGAATTATCGTCCTACCTAAAATGAACTGAAAGTGACACAAAAATCGCAAAACAAAAGCACCATCCTTGAATAATGTCCAGTCCTGCAGGGATACACAGTTGTAGGCCTACTGCAAAAGTTTAGGTTTTCGGTGTTTTGGTTTCTTAAAAACCAGTAAACCAGAAACACCAATATTTGGTAGTTAGGTTTTAACAAATTTGGAAGTTATAACTGTAAAAAAAATGGCGTCTCTTAAACTCGCTCTGCAACTGTTGTATCGTCTTTGTTAATTTATTTACATGACGTTATACAGTTTTAGTTAACTTCATTTATACATCTAATTCATTCATGCCATTTTTATGACGATCCGAAATAGGAAAATCTTAAAAACAAAAACAAAAAACCCAAATAAACCAACTCTTCATGTTGAAAAAACTTGATTTTTTGCATCCCTGACTGTACTAAAGCTCTTACTTTGAACACAAAACTGATCAAAATCCACATTCGTTCATGCGTGTGATCATAGATTGAGTAGCTCCACGCTTCCATTTTTCTTTTTTGTTCACCAACTGTTGTTGGTTAAAGTCAATAACGTCAAATATTTCAGGTAATTTCTGGTTGAGACTTTTGTTTCTTTGTAGACTCGAAGATCGCGGAAATGTGTTTTACAAACCTGACACAGAATGGTTTCTCTCCATTTAGGATTCATTGATGTATTTCTGACGAAGTGAATAAATGTTAACTGACAAAGTCTGAAATAATCGCGTGAGAATGTTCTCTGATATAACAGGAAACTGTTTGGCTTTTCTCAAGTATGGTTCGAACATAATTTGCAGACTGTAAACTTCGGACGGTTTACTTCTAAGATTATTCTAGGGTGACCCTTGCTAGCGGGGCTTAGGCCCTTTAGGACTCTCCCTTTGTTTCCTATTTATTCGTTTGTATCCTATTGCATAATGTCAAAACCGTTTTTGTTTCATTGGTTCAATAAAAAAGTGTGGTTAAGTGTAGAAAATGGTTTTACAAACTTGAATCAGACACGGGGTGGGTTTTTTCATGACTTCTCAGACCTGAAGCCCGTGAGAACGTTTTCTGACATATCTGGCAAAGGTATGGTTTCTCTCCAGTATGTGTTCTCGTGTGCCTGTTTAGACAACGTTTCCATTTAGTTTTAAAATCACATAATTGGCAGTGGTATGGTTTCTCTCCAGTATGAATTCTTGCATGACTTTTAAGATTAGAAGATCGGATAAACCGTTTTTGACATGTCTGGCATTGGTATGGTTTGTCGCCCGTATGGATTCGAACATGATCTCGTAGGTGAGAAGATTGGGAATAACTCTTCTTACATATCTGACATTGGTATGGTCTCTCTCCAGTATGGATTCTAACATGTCTGTGAAGCACTGAAGCTGCGGAAAATGTTTTGTTTACAAAGAATACACAGATATGGTTTCTCTTCAGAGTGGGTTTTTTCATGACTTTTAAGACCTGAAATGTTTGAGAATGTTTTCTGACATACCCGGCAAAGGTATGGCTTCTCTCCGGAATGCATTCTCATATGAATCTTTAGATTAATTTTATAGTCTTAGTTTTAAACTCACATAACTTGCATTTGTACGGTTTCACTCCGGTATGAATTCTTGCATGACGAAATAGATTTGAAGATTGGGAAAAACGTTTTTTGACATATTTGGCATTGGTAGGGCATCTCTCCAGTATGGATTCTTGCATGACGTTTTAGACTGGAACAATGTGAAAAACGTTTTTGACATATTTCGCATGGGTAAGATTTTTCTCCAGTATGAATTCTTGCATGAATTGTTAGACTTGAAGACTGGGAAAAGCGTTTCTGACATATTTGGCATTGGTAAGGCATCTCTCCAGTGTGGATTCTTGCATGACGCTTTAGACTGGAACAATGTGAAAAACGTTTTTGACATATTTCGCATGGGTAAGATTTTTCTCCAGTATGAATTCTTGCATGAATTGTTAGAGTTGAAGACTGGGAAAAACGTTTTGACATGGCATTTTAAGGCATCTCTCCAGTATGGATTCTTTCATGTATTTAAGATTCTTGCATGAAAAACGTGACATATTAGAGTAACATTTTTCTCCAGTATGAATTCTTGCATGATTTATAAGAGTTGAAGACTGGAAAAACGGTTCTGACATATATGGCATTGGTAGGGCATCTCTCCGGTATGGATTCTTGCATGATTTTTAGATGGGAAGACTTAGAAAAACGTTTTTGACATATTTGGCATTGGTAAGATTTCTCTCCAGGATGGATTCTAATATGGTTCTGCAGCTGGGAACTTTCTATCTCTTCTTGTGTTGCATTTTCGATGGAATATCCTAATGAATGTTTGAAAGAAATGCTTTTCGACATCATGATTATGTAACAGAGTTTGTGCTTCAGATATGATTTTTACACATAGCTAGAGTTGAAAACATTGAAACTCTTATAAGTTTCTGTGGACTGATATTGTTGTCCAAGCCAGCCATTTGTTTGCCTATTTCATTTTGAAGTTCTCTCTGTATTCGGTATCTAGAAATCTAAAATAGTACATTTACTTTTATCTTGCATTTATTAATTCATATTATTAACTTGAAAAATAAAAAAAGCATTATAGTCGTAATATAAAAGACATATAATTATGGGAGACAGAATCAGAATTCCGCGAAGTTTGAACGCCTGCAACACAATATCAATTTGCATAGACAATTACAAGCAAACACATTGAACATGAATGAACTAACAGTATTCCACTATCTAAAATGGTTCCTTGTACACAGTATTCAAACGATGTACTTTACCATTTCAAAATCACAGATGGCTGATTCTACAAGAGAATCCATATAGGCTTTCTTCAATTTTACTACTACTTTCTTCGTTTCACAATCTTGCTGTCAAAACCTATACAATAGAACTTTGTGAATAAACGACATGTCTAGAAAGTTGATGGTCAATTAACATAATATGGAAACGTAATAAAATAAAGCGAGTTTGCTTCAATAGTCAGTAGTAGAAGAATAACCGTTGCTGTCAAGAAACCGATTTATACAAGACATAAAAGTGCAAATTTAGGCTAAGCATATCTGCGTGAATGAGAAAGTGCGTGAATCTCTTATGCGAAAACAAATAATAATTCAGTTCTTGATTGCACTGTTGATATCCAGAGCACATTCCACATGCCATTAATTGACGAGTTGCAGCCGTTCTAGATAATACTGAATTATAATAATAATAATAATAATAATAATAATAATAATAATAATAATAATAATAATAATATTAATAATAATAATCGTGGTTCTTTTATGCAGCCGGATCTTGCCGAGGGATAAACCGTTCCAGAAAACCATCTTCCTTTCTCCGGATAATAGTTTTGATAGCCTGAGGGATTAGTACTACCTCGGGTAAAAATAATAATAATAATAATAATAATAATAATAATAATAATAATAATAATAATAATAATAATAATAATAATAATAATAGCCTAATAATAATAGCCTAATAATAATAATAATAATAATAATATTAATATTAATATTAATAATATTTAATAAGGAAAAAAGAATGGAGACCTTTACGCATGAATATGCAGCAGAAGTCCCTTTTCAGTAAATAAGTAAGGACCCTTTCATAAAAGTCTAACCAAATTGCCGGGGAACGACTCAGAACTTGAACTTGCCTCCGTTAAGACCTGGGCATCGCGTAACAATCTCCGACTGAATTCACAAAAATCAAGAGAAGTGATAATATCTCGTCGTCGGGATGTAAAAGTCCCAGAGTTGCTGGAGGGACTGGAAAGAGTAACTTCCATTAACATACTTGGAGTTACCCTGAGCTCCGATCTTCGAGTTACTACTCATGTAGACGCCACTCTTGCCTCCTGTGCCGGGTCTCTTCATGCCTTAAGAACGTTAAGGGCACATGGATTACCACCTGAGGCTCTACATGTAGTGACCAGAGCTACTACTGTCTCCAGGATGATGTACGCTGCCCCGGCCTGGTGGGGTTTTACAACCTCCACGGACCGGGCCAGGATTGAGCGTCTTTTGGCAAGGTGCCGCCGATCAGGTTACCTAAGGGAAGACTCGCTAACTGCTGCTGAAATGGTGGACCAGGCTGATGATCGCCTCCTGGCTGCTGTCTCCAGAAACGACTTCCATGTTCTTCGGCCGCTTTTTCCTCCGATTATTGATCGTCATTACAAAATGAGACCACGCCCTCACAACTTTGTGTTGCCCACTAAAGATGATAAACTTTTTATCTCACGAGTCCTGTATAAAAAGCCATCCTCAAACCACTAATGCTGATAAATTACTCATCCCACGTTACTCTCTCAATTAACTTAACAATTCATCAGGTAATAGTTG
>JACEVL010004374.1:0-10476 GCA_020284085.1 Aporrectodea caliginosa
ACGCCTGTATACTCTAAATTGTAATCATAATTGATTGGCCCTTTCTATTGGTCACAATGCATTATTGTTTCATTTTGCATGCATTGTTGGCCCGTTCCATGTTTGATTTTATGGGACCTGCTTAACCTATGTTGTCGATGCCAGAAATAGCTTTTGCTTTATGGGTTTTTGTGGCAACGTCTGCATGGGTGTTGACTGTTGACCTAAAATGGCAAATAGGTAAATCCCAATGCATAATAATTTTAATCACATTTGAAAGCCGTGCAAATGTTCTGTGCGTTTGAACTGTGCAGATGAATGTACTGAGACGGACTTCAGAGGGTCAGCGCTGGAATCCGGAGGAAATGCAGCCGAGATGGAACGGCTGAACGTCGACCTGGAAAAGGGATTGCCTGGATCTGCTCGACCGATTTATTTTCCATCTTCACCTGGAGCGGAAGAGGCCCTGTCGTCTCTCTGCTCAGCAGAAACCAATATAAATCATCTAAATCAAATCCATCAGCAGAAAGAACACCATCTTCAGCAAACGTCGATTATGACGGTCATCTGACCGTAATTAGCCTATTGATGCAAATTAATCTGAACAGTTGCCAATCAGATCGATTGATTTCTATCAGTTGGTCTTTGATGTCATTTACCACATTCACCGGTGGATTAAGTGTGCTGCCTATGATGTCACCATTACAGACAGACAGAAAAGGGGCGAAAGAGACGAACTGGTGACATCATGTTTCTATGGTGTCTAGAAACATCTCTCTTCTGTCTCTGTCTGCCTGTGTATTGTAGCTAATTTGTAATGTATTGTATTGTATTGTATTTCGCATTCGTTCAAAACTGGCTGTCATAACGCAGCCAACGACAAAGAGTGCGTAACTTGTAGTCTTGAGCCTATGAAGTATGAGTGCATCTAAACTCTTAAAACTATGAACGTCACGACTCCGATATGCTATACATAATTATGTATATATATATAATTATATATTATAAATTTTATATATATATTGTTGTTATGGTTTAGGGTTTTTTAGATAGAGGCTGATTTGTACAAAATTTTAAAAGCGACAGTTGTGAAATATCATGGTACAGTATATAGATCTATATAATATGTAGCTAGATGTAAGAATCTAGGGTGACTACTTGAAGTGGACTGAACTGTGAAATGTAAAAAGAACAGATCATGAACAGAGTTTTACCTTACCTCAGTTGGTTGCTCCTCGTTGCTATATATATATAAATTGTATATAGTACTTTCTACTTGCTTTATCTCCCACCTTCCCATCAAGTGCTTCTCCAGTAGAAACTCATTTTTGTAAAAATAATAATAATATTCTTCTTTATTATTTCAAACTGACAAGTACTCAGTATGATTACAATTCACAGTACCCGGTATTAGAGCTCTGCGCTGGCCGCGCCGCTGACGCCGACTTTTTTTGCGCGCCGCCGCCGCCGATTTTTCATGGTCGGCGCTGGGCCTGATCTGCTATAGGTCATGACCTGGAGGCTGGGAAATATCTCTGGCAGACTCTGAAGTCCGAACCCACAGAGCAATATTCGAAAATAATATTAAAATTCTCTCTAGACCACTTTGTAGATTCGAATGCTGTTAGGCCTATGTATTGCAAAATGTACCACGGTTTGAAACAAAAATACCAACTTGAGCCCAATAGGGCTTGTTACTTTGAGACGTAACATTACGCTGTGTGTTCCAATTATATATTTAAGCTGAATGGATTGAGTAAATATAAATGATAGTGGTTGTACAGAGCAGGAGTCGCGTGATGTTTTGGGGACGCGAAAGAAATTAGATTAGGAGGGGGTCAATTATAGCCATATAATTATATCTCGGTGGGCCTGATAGCGCATTGGATAACACACTGGCATAGAGAGTGAGAGGTACCGAGTTCGATATCGTAGGGCGGACATGCTTTGTAGGCTGCTATTGGCGCCGTGTATTGCAGAAGCTGTCTGTTCTGTTAGTAGTTAAGATTTATGTCTTCTGCCATTTGTGTTCTTGTGAATTGTTTCAATTGCATAATTATTGTACACTGTAACCGGTTGCGGTTTATTAACTGGATTGTTTCAATAAACGAAAATATTATTATTATCATAGCCAAAACAAATTATAAAGCAAGTAAGTAAGTATATTCTTTAGCCTACATGCCTCGGGTTAGCCAAGACCGCAGAGAAGAGGCGTGAGTCAGCAGCGTGGGGAAGATGTTCAAACGTTTGACTGTCCTCTGGCAGATAATTATCGCAGACGAATCAGACGCCGCATCGCCGACTGTAGCGGTTCTTGTTGCCCGGCACCCCCCCAGGTCGGGGCAGCATAGAGCACTCGGGCCACCGTTGTAGCAAGAACCACGTCGTATAGGGTCTAAAAGACCATGCACCACGAGGCACTTTGGAAGCAACTAATGACTGTCAATATTATACACTGATGCTTATGCCACATATAAAATAAATATGCCACTCTCTCTTCATGTTCCGCAGTCATTCTATCCCACACACATACATATATATATATTTTTATATATATCGTATCGTATCGTATTTAAATATTTATAAAGCGCCTCTCGTAGGGTGAACCGTTCAGAAACGCTCCATATATATATATTGATTCTAGTTGATCCTGGCCATGTCTTGCACAGCCTGCTGCCACAACTAAACCTGTAATCTTTTCTCTGCATCCTCGTGCCCTCGATAGAGTTTTACCACTTATACAGTCAGGCCCGACGGTCGCTTTATGCATTGCGCACCCTGGTGGCGCACGGCTTACGAAGAACTAGCTTGCATTACGAAGTGAGACCCACAACCCACAACCCTATTTATGGTGCTCTATGCCTCCCCAGCTTGTTGGGGTTTAGGCTACTTCACAATGGGATCGTGACAGACTAGGAGGGGGTCTTACGACGTTTCATCAGAGGTCGCTACCTCCCAGATAACATCCCATCTATAGATCATCTATTTCACATAGCAGACACCCGCCTTTTCTCAGCCATTACGAGAAATCCGGGGCATGTCTTGTATGACCTACTCCCACCAATCAAGCAGACAGGGCATTTTCTACGCGCAAGAACACACGACTGAGATATCCCAAGCGCAAATAGATTGATTAGAAAAACGTTCATCATAAGGATGTTATATGAATAAATTTAGTTTAATGGATAACGGGTTAGATAATCTATTTGTAGACTAAAATATGGAACATAATGACGAACTGTATAGTTTATACATCTGACAGTAGGCCTAATGTTATTGATATGCTTCAGTTTTTGTACACCATAAAGAATCTATCTATCTATCTATCTATCTATCTATCTATCTATCTATCTATCTATCTATCTATCTATCTATCTATCTATCTATCTATCTATCTATCTATCTATCTATCTATCTATCTATCTATCTATCTATCTATCTATCACATAGGCCTAAGGCTGATAGTTTTACACGCAAATCTTTTATAATTAGGCTGTGATAATCGTGACTTGTTTACTAAGACTTGGTTTTAATAAAGGATATACTTACTTACTTACATCGCGTTGTAGCCTTTTGTTATTGAACGTCTATTCTGAGAATAATTATTCTCGTGAATAATAATATGAGACCAGGAAACGGCGAAAAATGATTGCTGAGCATGCATGTCTTACGCTAGACCACAGCGCCGACCGCGCCGCGCCGCCGCCGCCGCCGATTTTTGTTGGTCGGCGGCGCGCCGCCGCCGCCGACCAAAAATGACCCGCGCGCCGCCGCTGAAGCTTTGAAGTCGGCGCAGGGCTCTACGGCCGGTATGAACTATGAACGGACGGTCACAAGTTATTTCAGGAGTCGAATTTAACTGTGTGGGGCCCATCACGTCCTACTACTCATCTTACTAACGCCATCTAGCGAAGGACAGGCTGAGTGGACCTTTCAGAGGGTAGCGAGTATCGATCCCGCTTCCTACTTGATGTTCTGCTCTTCACGCTTCACGCCAGTGATTTTACCATTATTTCAGCAGTTGAAATCGGTCTACATGCGCTTCTTTATTGGCACTACGTGAATTCAACTGATATGATCTATAGGCCTATATGAATGCTTCATCAGGGTGCTAAAACTGCCAAGCAGTTTATGTAGCCTTTGATATAGGCCTATGGGCTATGGCTTCTGAATCGGACAAAGAACGTTCAAGAAATAAACCATGGCGCTTGAATCATAGTCAAGTAGCCTACCATGCATCTGCTGCCTCGTATACGTCTCAGTGGATAGAAATGCTCGTGAGCCTAACCTGCAGCTATCGTTGGCCTATCCGTTGAGACATATCCGAGGGAGAAGATTTCAACTATGATTCATCCGGGACCCAGACAGCATTTTCATAGGCATCAGCTTGGACCCATATGGGTCCAAGATGATGCCTCTACACGGGTCCCTTTATGGAAATATTGGTGCCATATGGGGTCGTCCATTAATTATGTCAACAAAATAAGGGGAGGGGGGTTTGGACAAGTTTGACAGTTGTTGACAGGGGGGAGGGGGTTCGGTGCAAGTTGACGTCAACAAATTTGTTTTCCCAATGAATCCCAAAAAAGGTAGCGAAAGAGTAAATGTCTAAAAAAAAGGTCATCTAAAAAAAAATTTATAAAAAAATTTCAGTCTGGCTACGCTGCTGGTAGGGGGGTGTTCTGGGATTGTTGACATAATTTTTGGGGGTCCGTCAATGTTTGACAGTTGTTGACAAGGGGAGGGGTCAAAAAGGCCTAAAATTTGTTGACATAATTAATAGACGACCCCTATAGGCTCTATACTGGCAAGGGAGCCTTGAACAATATCGGTGAGGTGAGCTTCTATAGCATTTCGCCTTGTTTTGCAGAGGGGAGGGAAGAGGGTGGGGCGGGATGAGGGAGAAGGGGTTTGGGAGAAGAAGAGGTAGAGGAGGGAAGAGAGATTGATCACCACCACTTTGTGAAGCAAGGTTAGTACAGATGCCCTTGGCCCTATAGGTGACGTGCAATTGACAATTCGGTGTCGGAATATTAGGCCTACCAAATAGGCAACAAACAATAGATTTCTGAAGATCCGTTTACTCTTATGAAACGAAGGCAATAATTTCAGGTGTATAGTCTAGGCTAGGCCTATATGGTGTTTGAGAGAAGACATCATAGAAATCTGACATTGTCAGGTGAAAAGCATTTTCTGAATACATTAATACCCAGTGTGATTCTCGTTAACGATAACGATAACGAAAATGTTCGTTAACGAAAATAAAATGATTTCGTTAACGATAACTATAACTATAACTAAAAAATATCATTAACTATAACTATAACTATAACGAAAATAACAATAACGAAAATTCATCTTTATTTTCGTTAATGCAAAAAAATAAAAATAGGAAGTGCAATATGGACGATTCGACATAAATGAGAACGAAAAATGCGATATTTTTATTATGCAATTTGTCAGTTACTTTGGAAACTCGTGTATTCATGAAGCTGAATGCACTTATGCTTCAAAAGCTTTCAAAGCGCTGAGCAAATTGTGAAACAGCGTGTTAATACGCACAATTTTACTTATAGCCTTAATTATTTTAACTAAGTAATAACTAAAATTAACTAAAATAAAAATCCATTAACTATAACTATAACTATAACTAAAAAATATCATTAACTATAACTATAACTATAACTAAAATAAAAAGCCATTAACTATAACTGTAACTATAACTAAAATAAAATCTGTAAGGAGAATCACACTGTTAATACCTAATATGTGTGCTGCTGAGTCATTAGTTAAGATTTATCGTTTTGTTCTTTAATACGCTTAGTTTCAGACCAGTTAAATACATTGGCTTTCCTCATGAGGCTGTACTGCAACCTTAGGGGCCCTACTTAGCGGGGCCGTAAGACCCTTTCAGGGTCCCCTGTGTGACTCCATTTTCTCATTGATTGTGTACTACTGTTGTTTGTTGGTCACCATCAGGGCTGTTAAAGGCTTGGTTTTTTGTTTTTTGTTTTTTTTTTGTTTTCTAAAAAACCAAAACACCTAAAATTTTGGTTTTTTGGTTTTTTACAAATTTCAAAATTATAAATGCCAAAAATGTCGTCTCTTCAACTCTCTTGGCAATTGTTGTATGGTCTTTGTTAACTTCGTTTTATGACATTCTACGGTTCTACTGTTCTAGTTAATTTCATTTATATGCATCTGATTAATTTGAACAGTATTATGCCATTTTTATGAGTTTTATGATCCGAAATAGGAAAACCTCAACAACAACAAACCAAAACCAAAAAAAACAAATAAAACCAAAAAACCAAATTTTCAGTTTGAAAAAAGTTTGGTTTTTTGCACCTCTGGTCACCATTGAATGATTTGATTTGATTTGATCTGATGTCTGAATTGGAGATGTAACCGTTCAGATGCTCTTTCTGTAAACGTACAATTTTTGTATCACCTGAGGGATCATGTAGGCCTATAATAGGCCTACCTCGGGTTAAAAATAATAATAAAATCTACCAATCAAACCGTGTGGCCTGTCTGCCAGATTCACACAGGCCTTCCATCCTCGCTGATTTTCGTGTTTCACCTGGTAATTTTATGTGATGAATATGAATGATGATTATCACGATTTTTAGAAAACCGGAACTTGCAATAATTACGAACCAAAGCGCGTCAGACATGCACAGCCTCAACAGCTTTGTATTGGTAACTGGTTTGAAGTTCTGATCCAAAACTGTGGTGTCAAGCATCACGTATAATAAGCCCGATCAGCATTAGCAATGCGCATGCGCAGCCATTTCAGTTCTACTTCCGGGGTGAAGGTCACCGTTCACAAACAAACAGAATGCTGCCGTTAGCGACGTTGTTATGATCTAGATTTGACGCAAATATTTGATATTATTCGTTACTAGTTTATAGAAAATTTCTATATATATTATAGAGTTTATTATTATTTAACCGGTATCTCATGCGCAATTAAGTGCATGTGCGCGGTTGTTAATTGCGGGAGAGGAGATTATCAGCTGTGCCGCTGGAGAAAGACAACCTGCGAAGTCCAGAGTTGCAACAAGGGTGTTGCTAACGGTTTATGTCCAGCGCCATTTGAACTGTTTACATTCCTTCAAACCCAAAGGGATGTCCGTACGTCTGTCATGGACAAAATTGGTAAGATATTAACTATTCTTTCTTTGTTTTCACTTAACTGAATTCCTGTTGTCTAGCGGTATGCAAAGACGCATTTTATCTGTGGCCGCCCCACCCTGGCCAGATCTATCTATTGGTCAGTTTCACTGTATGCATCCTTCTAATTATTCTAATAATGATAGGTTCTAGCGTTGAAATAGTCACAGTATGTCTTAAAACTCTTTTTTCACTACTCTAACCTATACAGTATATCAACCAGATGCACACAAACATTGCCTACACTTTCCTTTCACAGACAGAATAAACCATTTTAATTTCTGCATGTATTTTTTTCTTATTTGCAAACGTACATATCTACATATCTATATGGATACTTTGTTCACCAAGAGGCTTAAGAATAAACTATTGAAATTATAGCCAGGGTCTATTACAACCAGAAGAAAATGTACTGGATCATCTGCAGTCATCATTACTACATATGCAACTATCTCAAGTTAATAGGAAAGCTGTTAATGGAAACATATCGACAGTTTTTACACATATCTTGATCTACAGTAATGATTATTTGCTGTGATATTGTTATTATTAGCAATTAAACATTGTTTCATTGATGACTTCAGCTATGCAGTGCAGGTTAAAATATGAAGACTTCCACTGAAACACAACATCTTCCACCAAAAAAGTCAAACTGGATGCGGAATCTGGTGCAGAGTTTGGCTGGAATATTTCAAGACAATCCAGGTTCCATGACACAAGATCCATCTGATGATGTCGATTCTATTGTCAGAGACATGATAGATTACACAGTTCTTAACAACTGTAACGTCACCTCAAATGAACCAATGTTTTCAGTATTTAGTAAAAACACTGCATTTTATGATGTTTAATCAGCATTATTTTGTGTTAAAGTAGCGACTTCACATAAATAATATTCTTGTGTATTAAGCTCTAGCCTCTAGTTTAATATGTTTAACAACACTGCAGTTTAAATTATATTTATTCATTCATTCCGAGAATTAATATATTCAAGGGGCTGTCCATCAATTATGTAAAAAATTATCTTGTAATTAAACTAGCCGTTAAATCTGGGAGGGTGAGTTCACTTGCTGTGCAGAAAGAGCTTTGATGATAAACCGCATTTTTAAACTGAGAATGATTTTGAACCAATTTGTCCACAGAATGTGTTGCCTTCAATGGCGCGGCAAAATGACAAAGAATTGAACAGTCGCCACGGCGCAGACTGTGCCTGTGTAGCTGCTGTCCGACAATGGTAGCGAGGCTTCCTTATAACCATGTCTTTTGCCACAACAGGTTCTACGCTCTTGACAGATGGTGCCATCCAATGGCAATGGTTGACTGTTGATGTACATGGCTTCATTGTTGTCAGTCCCTGTTGCCAAGCAATAATCAAGCTTAAATAGCAGGGCTCCAACATGATTGCATGTCGATTCGGGTCTAAAATTTAAACCAACACAGCAAATTCATTTATATGCAAACTGTAACAATGTAAAAACGGAAATGGTAAGCAAACATGAAAACACGCATCCAGACACGCCCAGCCCCTCCCCAATATGGATATGCACATCCATCTTTTCTTCTGTGAAGTTATATTCAAAATTCAAATACTCCCAACAATGTATTTTATTATATGAAAACTGTTAGCAATCATAACATGTCATAAAGATTTCATATGAAAGACTGCAGCATCCTAGGTTTTATTTAGATGCCACTTATAAAAGTGCTTTACAACAGAATGCACATATAAATGCCCTACGCTGCAAAACAGGAGCAATAGGCACTTTCACAGCACCAGTAGGCTATTCTCAAGCATCGCCCAAAGTTTGTGAGGTATTTCCCGAATCCGTTGTGATGGCATATATTCTGTCATCAAGATGAAGAGAGGGCTTTCATGTGATATACTATTTGGAATGAATAAAATACCAACCTTCTTTGTAATCATTGGCTAGTCTGGATAGCAGCGCTCGTTGGTCGTGATCGATATATTGACGTAGTTACAGAATGCCAGTTCGTAACTCCTGTGGACTCGGGCAGCTGTCCCTCGTGTAGATTGTTCGGATCCGGTAGCGTGTAAGTCAACCATTCGATTCAATCGTAAACATAACAGGGTCTTAAGCAGGGAAAAGGTAGATTTCTTGTCGACATCGACCAGTTCTACGCCGTCCACATATGCAGCAACAGCCGACAATTATTGCTGATATATCGCAAATGCAACAGCCACGAGTTTATGTTTAACTCGACAAGTATTCTTGTGGCTTCTGTATGTTCTAAATTTCTTCAAATCATCTACCTTCCAAGGCTTCGATCGATTAAAGTCATCCACTCCGAACGATTCGTCTAACCTAAACGCCATGCATAACTCTTGTTTATGAACGGCGACCTTGACCTTTCCCGTCATGCCTTGCGGGGAAAATTAATGCTGATCTGGCTTATTATATTCTACGTCGTAGACTATACGTCGATGGTGTCAAGGACCTATTATAGCTTCCTTGCAGCTGTGGTGTGTTCAGAGTTGACTCCGAATATACTCCAAGCATGCTCTGAGCGTGCGTAGACTGAGTACTGTGAGTTCTATATTATAGAGAACGAGAATCTCGTAAAATATTTGTACAGTATATCCGGTTTTATCTCTTCCTGCAGATGGCGCCACACTTCAATTTCAAGCCTGATTTAAAATATGATGTTTTAAAGCTCCAGAGGCAATTTTTATTCTAAAAATTTAATTTTTCTTCGACTCTGCTTCATAAGCAATATATACTGAATTCATTTGCCATGTAAACAAAGACGTACTATTATCTCCCGTTCGCCAGAGGGCCGCTCTCCGAATAATCACAGTACTTTCAAGTCCCTTGGCGGGAGTTTGTCGCAATTGTGAGATAACAAGTTATTAGGAGAAGTATTTATCTCGCGTGATACTGGATAAATTTGTTTTGCGAAATTAGTTGTCAAAGTCAGTGTTATTAGTGAACTTTTTTTGGCTACTTAGTTTTATGTTGACTATTTTTGTCCAATAAAAATGAATGTTTTTTTCAACTGCACTAATCACATTTAGCATCTGTAAATAGGCTACGTATAGTAGTGCGTACGTATTCAATGAGGGGTCAAACCCGAATCCCTCGAAACCCGAATCCCCGAAAACGCTGAAAATAGACAAAAGCCCGGATTTTCCGAAAACAGTTTTCTAGAAAGCGGCCGAACTCCAGAGTTAAATTGTAAATATGACCATAGACCTAGCGTGGCCCTGATGTATATCGATACACTGCCCATTCACATGTTTATTTGTTAATTATATTCATTCGGGTCGTACTTAGAAAATTAATTTGGGGGGTCCGGGCGAAA
>JACEVL010004375.1:0-15215 GCA_020284085.1 Aporrectodea caliginosa
CAAACTACACTCTTGCCTTAAAACAACTGTACTACACTGTATTGTTCAAATTCACTGTCATCAGCAGTTTCTAAGTTTGGCGCGCTAACTGCACGTGTAAAACAATCTACCGTCAGCCAATGTTTAGGCTACTTTAGGCCAAGCGCCCACGAGCCGACAGCGCAACTAAGGCCTAAGACTAAAACGCTTAACAATCGATACACATTATATATATCAACCTAAAGAACACCTGTGCTCATTATATATGCAAAACATTTGTTCACATTACCTCCTTCCCTTTCTTTGGATTGAGCAAATTAAATTTAAAAATTTGCGAAATCATCATGTACTAAATTATGCAATAAACTTAATACTATACAATACAGTAAATGAACAATCTTATAATCTAGATAAACAATCTGCTACAACATTTAATCGTCCTTTCTTATAATTAACTTCTACATCAAAAGTTTGCAGTGCTAAAGCCCAACGCACCAGTTTAGCAGACTTAGACATAGATTCAGTCAGATAAGTTAAAGGATTGTGATCGGTAAAGATGTGAACTTTAGATCCAATTATTATCTCTTTCAACTTATTTAGAGCCCAAACAATAGCATAGGCTTCTTTCTCTACAGTTGCCCATCTCTTCTGGGTGTCAGTCAATTTCTGACTTATAAATGATACAGGGCGTTCTATTCCCTTATCATCCATCTGTGTTAAAACAGCTCCTACTGCAAAATCACTGCTATCACAGTACAAATTAAAAGGTTTTCCAACATCAAAAACATATAAAACAACTTTAGAGCGTACAGCATCTTTAAGTAAATTAAATGCCTGTTGATGTCTATCAGTCCAATCAATCTTATCTGGAACATGTTTGCTTGTCAAATCAGATAGAGGCTTCGCAATCTGTGCAAAATCTTTGATAAACTGTCTATAGTAACCAAAAAATCCAAGCAACTGCTTAACTTGTTTCTTCGTTTCTGGGGTTTTCAAATTAATTAAACTTTCAATTCTATCTGGATTCATTTGAATCGTTCCAGAACCAACCACATGACCGATGAACTTTACCTCACTCTTACCAAAGATACATTTCTTTAAGTTCAGAGTAATGTTATGCAGTCTCATTTGCATTAAATATGCATCTAAATGCTGTAAATGAATCTTCCAATCATCTGAATGCACAGCAATGTCATCTACATAGGGCTCAGCAAATTCATTTATAGGCTGTAAAACCATGTTAATTGCTTTAACAAATGTTCTTCCTGAGTTGATCATTCCAAAAGGAACACGAGTAAACTCGTACAGTCCATTGTGAGTAACAAAAGCAGTTTTCCATTGATCAGTTTGCTTAACAGGACAAGTCCAGTAAGCACTTCGACAATCAAAAATCGAGATCACATTTGATTTTCCAACTTTGTGCAAAACATCTTTCACAATCGGCATCGGATATTTACAATCCACAGTGAACGAGTTAATGTATCTGTAGTCGCAGGCAAGTCTCAGAGAACCGTCTTTCTTTTTAACAATAACCAGCGGACTTGCCATTCTGCTCGAAGATGGTTTTATAATGTTGGCTTGAAGCATTTCTTTAATTTGTCGTTCAACTTCTGCTCGATAGATGAGTGGAATTCGGTAAGCCATAAATTCTTTTTCACGAAATTCCGGTTTCAGTTCAATTTCATGTTCAACCAATGTACATAGTCCAGGCTTTTCAGAAAATCGATCAGAATATTTGTTTAGTACTTCCAGCAATTGTTTTTGTTGAGTCAATGTTAAATGGTTAATCTGATCAGGATCAAGATTCAGTGAATTCTTTTCATCTTGCAAGTCATTCTTCGTCAACAACTCAACCACTGAACCAAAGTCTTCATCTTCTTCAACGATTAGTCCACAACTCATTGCTCTTGTAATGTACTTTCTGATTTTATTTGCGTGAATTATCTTTCGACAATCGTCACCCATATCAATCAAATAAGAGTACTTTGACCTTCGTTGTATGACAGTACATGGACCATGCCATCGTGAAATCAGTTTATTTGTTGACGTCGGATACAACACAATAACTTTTTCACCCGGTTCAAATTCTTTATGTTTCGCTCTTTTGTTGTATTGATTCGTATACTGTAATTGCTTCTCTCGTGAATATGATTCTGCAAACAGTAATGCTTTTTCCATATTTGCTTTCATGTCTTTCAAGTACTTTTCTGGTTGGATTCCAATATGAGGTGGTAAATTAATTTCTCTTGTCCAACTTTCTTTTAAAATTGCCAATGGTCCACGCGGAATCTTTCCATACACCAACATATAAGGAGCAATTCCAGTAGTTGCATTCGGTACTTCTCGTAATGCCCACACTGTAAACGGAATTACTTTGTGCCATTGCCTTGGATTGTCAACAATTACATGATGGATCATTTTCTTGAATGTTTGATTCCATCTTTCTACTAATCCAGCTGCCTCTGGATGACCTGGCGTGTCAAATCTTGGACTACACCCCATTAAATTCAGAAATTCTCTTGTCAGACTCGCAGTAAAATTTGTTCCTTGGTCACTTGTGATCACTGAAGGTACACCAACGTTCATGAACAACTCCATCAAAGCATCACACACAGCTTTCGCAGTTAATGATTTCAACAGAAACACTGTAGGCCATCTTGTGCAAGAATCGACAATACATAAACAGTACTTGTGACCTGCAGCAGATGCTGGCTCGATTGGTCCTACACAATCCATTGTAATTCTTCTAAAGGCCACATCTTCTCTTGGAATTGGAGTGATAGGAACCCTGTCCATCACCAAACTTCTTGCCTTTAACTGACATTTCTCACATGATTTGCAAAATTTCACTATATCTCTTCTCATCTTTGGCCACGTAAAAGACAACTTTATTCGTTCTCTAGTTTTCTCTTCTCCAAGATGTCCTCCAAATACTGATTCGTGAGCCAACTCCATCACTTTCATTCGTCGCTCTTTTGGTAACACCAATTGATATATCGTTTGCTCTAATATTCGATATCTCTTGTACAGTAAGCCATTTACCACGCAGAATTCAGATTCTTTATCTGGCGCTAAATTCCACCATGCTTTCAATGATTCATCTTGTCTCTGCTGTTCTTCGAATTTCTTTGCGTCTGCAATCTGCATCTGTTGTTCTTCATCTTTCTCATTTTCTTGAAACAAATCTGCTATCTCCACATCACATTCATTATCCTCTTTCGTTTCATTTAGATTACCATTCTTGCATGCAGCCATCTCTTGTTCACTCATCTCTGCTGTTATACCGTCTTGCATTAAACTTTGTTGATCATCGCTTTCGTTTTCCTCTTCACTTGAACTTTCAGTTTCACTTTCCTCTTCGACTTCTATCACTTTCTTTTGCTGACTCTGCAATCTCGTCGTTACATTCGCTTGCACATCTCCTTGTATCATTTTCACTTGTGGCACGGCTTTTAATTCTGCAATGATTTCTGGATGCAACAAGAATCTTTCTGTGCTTCCCATTTTTGCAATACTAGCACACATCAATGTCACATACGGTGTAAGTGAACATTTGACTTTATGCGGAATTACCTCTTCTTCCACATCGTTACAACACAGCCTTACATCAACTTTCACCAACTTTGCAGGAATGGCATCTCCTGCCACGCATTGTAAGTTCACTTTTCCAATCTGCTCCACCTTCATGCCTTCCAGTAATTCTTCACTAATCACCGGAACCTCTGCTCCAGAATCAATCAGTGCTTTTACTTTCACTGGTTCTTTTCCTGCTGTTCCACGAATTTCTACCTCGACGTACTGCAATAACACTTTCTTTAATGTTGTACTTTCATCTTTTCCAGCCATTTCTTTCTGCATTCCATTGTGCAAT
The DNA here is from genome assembly GCA_020284085.1 of Aporrectodea caliginosa. Classification (NCBI taxonomy): domain Eukaryota; kingdom Metazoa; phylum Annelida; class Clitellata; order Crassiclitellata; family Lumbricidae; genus Aporrectodea; species Aporrectodea caliginosa. The sequence continues at coordinate 3,851 of JACEVL010004375.1, forward strand.
AGAATTTCTTTCTGAATATCAGGTGAAAGGTGACATTTCATCACTGACTTTACTTCAGTTTCATTATTCTGATGTTCTGTGGCTTGACTTTCAGAATTACCAACCACTTGAATTCGATTCACCCTCGAATTTTCTTGTTTTCCATAATTTGAGGCTGTAACAGGAACTGGACAGAATTTCATCAAATGCCTGTCTGATCCGCAGTTGTGACAACGTTTCACCACTGCACCTCGTTGTTCGATGCTTTCTTTTCTTTTATATGGAGTAAACGATGCATTGCCTTCTCTCGCGACAAACCTTGGTGGTGACTTGTTATATACCGGACGTTGTCTGGCCATCATCGATTCTCTATTCTCGTGAACAACCGGAGAATTTGGTTTCACTTCTGCACCTCTGAACTGATTTCCTGTTTCTTGATTGCTCTTCCAATGAAAACCAAAATTTGGAGTGAACTGTTGATTTCTTTTTACATTGGGTACAAAACCAAAACTTGTCTTATTCGGAATTGCCAAACCAATTCGATTATTAACATGAATGTCTGCTAGGTCTGCCACAACACTAGCTTCGTAACAATCAGTTCCTTCCTTCGACAATACAAACTGTAGTGGACCTGGTGGTAGTGATTCTTTCAACTTATCCGCCACTAATAAATCAAACAGCTTCTCAAAATTCTTATCCACTTTGCGACTTTTCACATAATAGTTCAGCAAGTTCTTCAGCCTAGCTGTAAACATTGTATACGTTTCTTCAGCTGTCTTCTTCGCATCAATAAACTTCGATCTGTACTCTCTCGGTGTCAACTTGAATTCTTTTAACAAGTGTTGTTTCACGACCTGATAATCGTCTAAATCAGCGAATGACAATCTGTTTAGAACAGTTCTAGCTTTCGGAGTCATCAATGGCAATAGTAACTTCACCCAGAATTGTTCTTGTACGTTGAAACTACGAAACGCATTCTCAACCGTTTCGAAATATAATGGCACCTCCATCATATCGTTTGGCATTTTAGGTAACACGTGTTTCATGGCATCACCAATTTTCTTTATTTTCGAAACCATCGTTTCACTTTCTTCCTGTTTCCTTTTCTGTTCTTCTCGTTCTTCTTGCCTTCTTTGTTCTTGTGCTTCTCTATTTTGTTTCTCCTCTTTGAGTTGTGCTTCTTTTAATGCTATTTTTGTTTTTCCAACTTTAAACGTTCTTGTCTTTCCGCTTCCGCCTTCTCCATGCTTTCTTTCTGTAATTTCAGTTCTTCTTGTCTAACCTCTTCTGCTCGCTCCAACTCTGAAATTCGTACTTTTTCCTTTTCTTCTTCACGTAGTCTCTTCTCTTCAATCTGTTGCTGACGTATCTCTTCGTCACTTTTCCGCGCCCTTTCAAATTCAATCATCTGCTCTAATCTTCTCCTTTCAGCATCTTCTCGATCTCTTCTCAATTGCTCTAATTGAATTTCAAATTGCTGCCTTTGCAACTCAAGTTCTGCCACACGAACTTGCTCTGCTTTCTCTTCTTTCTCTCTCTGAATACGTAATTCTTCCTGTCTTGTATTCTCTGCTTTCTCTTCTTTCTCTCTCTGAAGACGTAATTCTTCCTGTCTTGCATTTTCTGCTTTCTCTTCTTTCTCTCTCTGAAGACGTAATTCTTCCTGTCGTATTTTGCTTTCTCTTCTCTCTCTCTCTCTGCCTTCTCCGTTTCTTCCTGTCTTCTTTCTTTCTCTTCTTGTCTCCGTTTCTCCTCTCTTTCTTTCTCGTCTTGTCTTCGTTTCTTCTCTTTCTTTCTCGTCTTGTCTTCGTTTCTCCTCTTTCTCTTCTGTCTCCGTTTCTCCTCTCTTTCTTCTTTCATCATCATCCACTGCATCATCATCTCCATAGACATAAGCCCAGGCGGTTTCTCAGTAACCTTTTCCACAGCACCGCCGACAGCACCTTCTTCTTCTTCTGCTTCTTCTTTAAGCCAGACTTCAGCTAGCGCTTCTAGCATGTCTTCACGTGACATATCTTCCAGTTTCTCTTCTTCAAAACCAGCCTTTAACAAGCGCTGTTTTAATCTTTCAGAAGACATCTTCTTCAGTTCTGCTTGTTTCTTGACACTTAATTTCTCCATCTTACTTCTTTACTTCAGTGCTGTCCTTTCTGGAAAACACGAGTTTTCTTTTGTGTTTGAAGTATTGGGGATTGTTCTTTGTTTGATAACAACCAACTTTTATACCTTTGTCGTTGAGGCTTTCGTTGTCGTAGATTTACCAATGATTTGACCAGTCGACGCGTCCCAGATTCGAACCACGTTGTTTCGAATCCCAGACGTTGTTTCGAATCGAATCCCAGACGTTGTTTCGAATCCCAGACGTTGTTTCGAATCCCACCGCTGCCACCAAATATGTCACCAACTCTTTTCTTTCTTAGTTGTGACCTACCTCAAGAACTTTCCTTATCTCTACATATAAATTGCTCAACGTCTTCTAACTGTTTAAGAATTAAATTGACACAGTTCTTTGAATGTTTCTTTCTTTCTTCAAACACAGTTTAATAACAACAAACTCAACTCTTGCCTTAAAACAACTGTACTACACTGTATTGTTCAAATTCACTGTCATCAGCAGTTTCTAAGTTTGGCGCGCTAACTGCACGTGTAAAACAATCTACCGTCAGCCAATGTTTAGGCTACTTTAGGCCAAGCGCCCACGAGCCGACAGCGCAACTAAGGCCTAAGACTAAAACGCTTAACAATCGATACACATTATATATTATATCAACCTAAAGAACACCTGTGCTCATTATATATTTTATACTCTGGTTGAAAGAGAGACAGACCGAATATTTGTAAATTATCGTAATCTAACCACCCAGGTCTTAGAAGTAAATTCAACAGTAATGTAGTCTTTCCACAACCAGATTTTCCAACGATTAACCCTCTTATACTTTTCGGTAAAAGAGGGTTATTGAATCTATTAGATGACACGTCGTTCCACGATAAATTTTTAGCTTCCATGATCGTTTTAAATATAAATGTTTTGTATTTAAAATAACAATGTATTGCGTAAAGTGTAAGAGAAAAACCGAAACGAAAGATATTCAGAACGTCGTCAGTAAAAATAATAGGCCTATGCTTCGAGGCGTATGCGCTGTATGTGGAACTACTAAAACTCAATTCGTGAAAGCAGCACAAGGTGGTGATCTCGTCAGTTCTCTAAATTCAGTTACAAGCGGTATCAAGCTACCGTGGGCTAAATTTCCAGGTGAGATGCATTTACCTGGCCACTCAGTTTACGGGACCAGGAACTAGACTAGATTTGAGACTGAATCCCGATGGCACTCCTAAAGATTGGAGTAAACCAGTTGATAGAGTAGATAATGCGGCATATATTCACGATTTAGCTTACAATCAATACTCCGATACGGCTAATAGGAATGTAGCTGATAGAGCTATGATTAATGCTTTGAATAATATTTCTAATCCGAGCTTACGAGAACGAATAGAGAGGAGTTTAGTTAAACCTATATTATCAGCTAAATCGAGTTTGGGATTAGGTTTAAAAAAAGCTTAAAATGGACTGATGAACTAGCGGAATGAATTACATAAACCCGTAGTAAGGCATTTTAGAAAAAGGAAGGTGTATGTCGGTGGTATAGATGACATTTGGGCAGCTGATCTGATCGATATGCAGGCGTTCGCTAAAGATAACGATGGCGTGAAATATTTGTTAACGGTTATAGATGTATTTTCAAAGTATGGTTGGATCGTGCCACTACATGATAAGAGCGGAAAATCTACGGCTAGTGGTTTCTTGAAAATATTAAAGAGCGGAAGAAAACCGGGTAAAGTTTGGGTTGATAAAGGGAAAGAATTTTATAATAAGGATGTAAAGAATTTAGTTGAGTTGTATTCCACTGAAAATGAGGAGAAATCCTGTGTAGTTGAGAGATGGAATCGAACGATGAGGGATAAAATGTTTAAATATTTTACAGCTAATTCAACTCGAAGATATATCGATATATTAGGCGAAATGGTTAGTAATTATAATAACACGAGACATTCTTCTATTAAAATGACTCCTGCTAAAGCTAGCCTGAAAGTTAATGAAAAGACTGTATTTATGAATTTATACGGTGATGAGATTTCAGAACCTATTAAGCCTATGTTCTCGGTAGGTGATAAAGTTAGAATAACGAAGAAAAAGAATACATTTGAAAAAGGATACACGCCGAGATGGACTGAAGAGGTATTTACTGTGTCTGGAGTTCAATACACAGATCCTCCAACCTATAAGATTAAAGATTATAACGGAGAAGAAATTCAGGGGTCATTTTACGAGCAGGAGCTACAGAAATCGACTCAAGAAATATTTAGAATCGAGAAGGTTATTAGGAAACGTGGAAAGAAATCTTTAGTTAAATGGCTTGGTTACCCTGAGTCCTTTAATTCGTGGGTAAATAACGAAGACTTAGTGCTCATGTGATTATGAGTAATACCGAAACTTTAGAAAATTCCTGACCAGACTGCGTCGTAGTTCATCCTACTACGTCGTTCCATCTCATGACGATGAGTGTGTCTACGTTGGCGTTAAACAAACGTTCTCTTTATTCTGATAACTCGTGATTATGAATGTGCGTCGGCTGAGAGTATATAATAATTAGGCGTGACCACGAACCCCGTCACACATCCAACTAAAGTGTGACCGGGTCTTTTTTCAAAACATATTCAACTAAAGCGTGACAGATTTCTACGAAGATGGCTGATGAACTCCAAAATTTTATACAGTCTCTGTCGAACGAAAGACCCGCAAATATCGGAAGAAAAGAGCAGGAGTTGGTAAGGATTCGTGAAAGAATTCGAAAGACGAAGGTAAAATTACGTAAACAAAAGCAAAGGATGCGAGAGTCGATGGTGGTCCTTCGTGAGACCGCTGATGAACTAACTTTCTTGAGGAGCGAGGTTGCGCGGGTGCGTACTGAGATCGGGGTGCTTGCTGATGACGCCGACTGATTGAAATCGGCGATCATGAGGCAACAGTTCGACCTACCATGCTGCCCTCTCTATCAAAACAGCTCAAGTCTGCTTCTGAGACGCCTACAGGACGCCATCAACTGAATCTGCTTCACCATTAACACTTCCGTCCACACCGAAAAGACTGGTACATTTAATTAAAAAATAAACTTTCTTTTACATATAACATAGGCCTACCTTTCTACACCAGCTCGAAGCGACTGAAGCGGCGTTGCAAAACATTATGGCGTTGAAGCTGTTAGACGTATTTTATATTATTATATTATCGCTTGTTAAAACAACATTCAACGCTGGATGAATGCCTGCTACTAACGGAACATTTAATAAAGCTTTCAACAGAGATTATAAAAGCAGCGCTGTGTTTTTTCTTTAAAATTACAACGAGCAGAGAGGGTAGACATAAACATAGACCTACATAAAAGTAGATGTACGGTTTGGTGGTTCGATGACTGGGTGAATGGATTTTGTTAAATTCTATTTAAATAGCTGTCTATGGGCCTATGTAGGATCAGGAGGGGCGTGTAGGCCATGAGACGGACAGAAGACGGACAGCATGAAGCAGCATACGGACAGATGAAGGCGGACATTTCCAATTAACGTCGGTCGTATAAGAGGGTCTATTGTTCTATTGTTGTCATACGCCGAGACGTAATATCGCCCGAGGACTGAAAGAAACCACATGTGGCTAGATTTTTTGCATGCTTTCGAGTTCTGTAGGCGCATATAGGTCTATGAATGAGGGGGTAGGACCTTAATATTGGTCAGTTACAAACGATTTAATGTAATAACGATTGATATTAAAATGGCAAATTCAACGCGATTGTTTAAATATGACTCAGACTCGGACTCCGATTCTGAAATATCTAACGAAACTAAATCTGGTCATAAAAAAGTGTAACTTTTTCTACGGGACAGAATAATATAATAAAAGATGTAGATTCGAAATGGTTAAACGATTATTTAGAATTAAACGGACCTAATGCATTGCTATATAATGCATTTCGTTTCAGAGATATTATAGAATTAATAAATAATAAAATATCTTGGATATTATGTAAACATCATAGAGATAAAATTTACTCTCGTTTAATCAACTAATAATAAGATAAACAACCTTTAGTATTTTAAAACGAATGGGGAAATCTCAAACCATGACTACATTTGTTCTGTACGTCGGGTTAGAACTATTGGATTTAATTGCAACATAGCTCAAATGACGTTTCGCAAGTGTTGATAATATTATTATCGTGACTTATTAATAAAGTCTAGAAAAGTCCCTTACAGCAATCGTCACATATTTCGCAGTTCATCTCCTACGCAGTTTGGCTGATGATGAGTAGGCCTATGATAGGCGTTACAATCGAACGCGTTATTAATGGATGAATAACTGGATGGATAAAAGCTTATTGACAACAGGCATTTATATAATCAGCTGACTTAGCACACGCATTTAATGTGAAGGAATAATATAGGCCTCACCGATGAAGGCACGGATGTGCAGGCGAACTAAGAGACGTTGGCAACCAATTAGTGCAACGCCGACTGTAACAGAGGCCTATTGTTTATTCACGCGCCGAGATGAAATATCGCCCGAGGGCTGCAGAATGACGTCTAGATTTTTTGCATGCTTACGATTTCTGTAGGCGTATATAGCTTCGTGAATGAGGGGGCTGGACCTTAATATTAGTCTAAATTATCGTACACTGACCAATATTAAGGTCAGTTTACGGCGATTTGAGGTGATTTTTTCATGGTTTCTGAATAGACGTTTCAGGAGTTACATTCATCACAATATTTAGGTCAATTTCAAATATCATAATACTTAATATGCCATCATGATCATCATCAAGATCATCATCGTCATGATTATTATCATCATCACCACGACCTGTATGCTAGCATTCTAATCTATAGATTTCAAACATACCATCACAAGTTCCATTAGGAAGTCGTCCATAGCCAAAGTTACATAATCTACATGTATTTGGAGTTTCGCATCCGACATCAGCGTTACAGTTCGGAGAGCAAACTACAATGAAAACCAGCAACGTTTATTATCGTTAAATAATTATTACTGATATGTATGTAAACTCATGTAGACGCTAAATGTATAGAAAGTTAATTTCTTACTATATTCATGTTATAACCTCTCAAAACCTGTAGAAACTTCATGATCATACCGACACTAACGTTTCGTTATAATACAGATACGTAAACGTATTTTAGCCATAATCTTTAGAAATCTACCGAGACATCTTGTTTAACTGGAATTTATGCTCAGAATACCTGGAGTGCAGGTGTTATTCGAAGTTAGCGCGTATCCCAGGTCACAGCTATCGCATTTCCCGGCTCCACTGACAGTACATCCAGATGTTGCACAACTTGGATCACAGACTGCAGCAGACGAAGATCATACAAAGCAAATAGCAAACTCCACATCATGAAATTAAAGTTGGATAATACTAATATATATTTACGCCATATTTGTGGAAATCAGACAAACCAGATCAATTATGTGATGCAACATAGCCAAATCAATTAGGCTACATAATATTATTATCGTGACTTATTAATAAAGTCTAGAAAAGTCCCTTACAGCAATCGTCACATATTTCGCAGCTTCATCTGTTTGTAGTTTGGCTGATGCTAATGTTAGGTAATAGGCCTACTATTAGTGATATTATGAGCGTCAATAATTGGAATCCGTTCAAACGTTAGACATGGTTTTTAGACAATCAGCTGACTTACGAGCACACGCGTTTGTAGCTGTTAAGCCGTATCCATCATCACACCGATCACATTGTGCAGCGCCATTTTGTTGGCACTGATATTGAGTGCAATGATCAGAACACGCTGAAAAAACAACAAAGTAATTTAGTTTTATTCCGTACTTTCGACTTTGTTTCTTGACAGAATTCTGTACCAGCTGCAGTTGACCGCGTCATCTGTGCATCACTGTAATCTTTTCGGTCGTGGGCTACGTCTGTAATCCAATTGATTTTAATTGATCTGTTGCGTTCAGTTCACAAATGAGCTGTTCAAAAGCAATACATACGTGCGCACGTCTTAGTTGTTGTCAATCCATATCCAGAGGTACAGTTATCGCATTGACCGGCTCCATTGATCACGCATGAAGAACATTCGGCCGCACATTCTGACATAAAATAACTCACTAACAATTAATTGGTAATGTTCCGTTGCATAAAGAAGGTCAGTAGGCCCAATAATATTCCAAGTTACCGTTTAGAGATCATCACATCAATTCAACAAAGTGTGCTTGCGACCCGTTGATTAACCAGCTTAACGACGTTGGCTGAAGTTTTCACGACCCTTTGTCAGACACTAGATTCAAATTACTGATTCGTCTGTGATAATCAAGTATTGCTGTTAGTAACAGTTAATGATTGCTAAGCTCATGGTAAGTGGAAAAATGAGATTTGTAGACGTATACCGATATCTTAAAGTGTTTTGTTCTGTAATCGATTAAACTAAAACCGATACCAAGTCTTCGACAGATAGGGACTATCGCTTTGAGAGAGGTGAGTCTGAGCTGCACTTTCAACCTCTGCAATGCATTATTCACCGATTCAATTTGTCGTTGACCTTGCACAAATGGTCTTCATCTGCCCATCTCTGAAGCCGACATCTCCTATGCCTACAGAATTACCAGCAATGGAAGAAATCTGTGCGACCCATTAGTCGTTGATTTGTGAGTAGACAAATACGAGACATTGGTCGACCGTCTCGTACCTTGGAGTCCCCCGCCGTCTCCGCCAAAGACTTTCTTGACATGCTTACTACTAGGACTGATCGTCATCGAACATCTACAACGGATACTGTGCCTCCAAAGATTTTCTCAACAACATCTGTCTTCGAAGGTTTCTGACCCATTTTGGACTCTTCGCTCTTCGCTCAGTCCATAAAAACGAGCTTTCGTCTTTCAGCACTTAAGAAGCCCAACGTGCCATCTAAACTTTGTCAGAACTACGACCTATAATTGCCAACGCATCATTTCTATCCAAAATTTGTGAACGACTGGCTTGCATGCATCTTCTCCTCTATCTTGAGCATTCAGTTCTGAGCCTCGCCCTTCTCCTCAACAGTCTGGTTTCCTGCTATCTAATATCTATTCAGCTGCTGACGGGTCTCAGCTCACACTTCCTGCTCTTTGATTTTTCTTCGACCTTCGACTTGGTTGATCGTGAAATTCGATTCCAACGCCTTAAGACCTCCTGCGGACTCAGAGCCCACTTCTATGGCTTCGGTTTTAATTGTCTGATCGCATTCAAATTATCATTTCTGGCGACATCAGGACTCGTAGGCCCCTGTGTTGCTGATGATGTCTAGGCGTATGTCTACGGGACCTGCTTCTGTTTAACTTCCTCTTGCTAGTCATATTGACGCTCTTTCCCAAGATCTTCATCTATGAATGCCCTCTAATGGCCTTTCTTTAAATTCCTCCAAAACGAAACTAATGGGGTTTGGCACTCCCCAGCAACTCCTCACACTCGCCTATACATAGCTCTCTGAAAAGTTTTCCCATTTCAAATTGTCACCTATTGTTGGTGACTTCGATGTCACCCTAGATAACTCTCACATCTTCACTGAACATGTATATCAAAGCTTACGCGTTCTTCGTACTTCTAAATTGGGAGTCTTAGAGCTATGACAAGATCTGATTCATCCTCTACCTTCACCTCAATTGCCCACGCTGCTCTCGAATTGACTATAATAATTCCAATTATCTCTTTGTTGGCTACCCATGGTTAGTCAGTATCCTCTTCAGTTCGTACTGAATGCTGCTGAGGGACAAATAACTCACCTTCCTCGATTCTCTCACATCTCTATATTTATGGTCGAGCATATTACTTTGGCTCCCTCTGATATACAGTTCTCATTCTCATGCTCAAATTCAACTGGGTCTTGCTCCAAAATATCTTTGTCACCAAATTCTCCGCCCTCTCTCTGCCACGAACGCGTCCTCAGATCCTCTGACCGGCTTTACCTTTTTGTTCCCCGTGTTAGAACCACAATGGCTCAATCCAGTGCCTGCATAGGTCCCTCTATGGAATCGACTTCCTCCTTCTCTACGCTCTCACAATCCTCTAGTAGCATCTCTACCTCTTTCTCTCTCCTTAACCTTTTCTTCCTGGGGAGTACCTCGCATGGGATTTGGGAGGCTTCTGAAAGGCTTATGCTATGAGAACCCTTTATAAATGATCAAATACAATACAATAAAAAAAACTTCCGGACTAGATTAAATTTAAATATACACCAAACCCAAAAAGTCAGTGAAAGCTCGGAAGATTAGCCAACATGGACTGTCGGTTTTTTCTTCATTCGTCAGTCTGACTCTGGGAGTGAAAACCCAAAAAAGATCACCTCCTGACGAACCTGAGATCTGTGGGGATCTCAATCCCTACACCTCCCTTTTATCCGGTAGAGGTTTTATTTATACCAATGTACCGTACGAAGCCAACACGACTTGATAAAACCTGGTTGGGCCTGAACTTTTCAAAGTTTAAACATACACCTGTGCATTTTGTCTTTTCGTCTTCTCTCATTTTAAACTAAGCTTTGACATGTGTCATTATTGAAAGTTATCACAACCTAAATTTTTATCTGTTATATTATTGTTGCGGTTGTATGCCCTCTCTTTTTGGGCATTATTGATTTTCACTGCCTAGAGGGGTTCATTCACCTGTGATCTTTGTGTGCACCCAATTACAAAAATAATTAAGTCAATTGTTGAATGTGTCGGGTTTTCATTTACATTGTTGTGAAGCCAATATAGAAAGTTTTCTGAATCTAATCGTGGCTCTGTCCATTTGTATCATTTATGCATTTCCTTTTAAACCCCATTGTTGATGACAAAGTTTTCTTAAATGGGACTAGATAGTAAGTCGTGATCTACCCAAATAAGAATGTTTATTTAAAATTGGTTTATTCCCAGATGAATCAGACAAACGTACCTTATTGAACTGTATTGATTGGATCCTGATCATAATTATTTTACTGGGATAACTTTGATAATTCCTACTCCACTCCCCCCTTCTAAAACCAAGTTTACTTCTCCCTCTTATCTTTTTCAACTATGCACTTAACGCAAACTCAAAAAAGGGAAATTTGAACTTTTGGTTTATTGCCAGTCTCCTTTTGGCCCTAACTGAAAATGGTTAATGGTTTCTGTGACGGAAAGTCCTGGGTTCCAATTTTCCAAACCAGAGAAAGGAGGCCACGGGGGCGGGGTGGGTTTTTTACAAGGAGAATTTCTTTCCTTTTAGATGTAAGCACAACCCTTTCCCTTATCCATGAGGGGTGTTTTTTAGGTTTCCCATAAAAAAATATTCAATGGGGGTATTTA
>JACEVL010004376.1:0-11479 GCA_020284085.1 Aporrectodea caliginosa
AAATGTTCACTTTTCATGGTTGATTACAACTATTATGCTTACTGTTCGAGTGCTCCTATATTTGATAAAGGGTGAAACTTCGATGGTGTTGTGGCAGTCCTAAATATTCAAAAATTTTCATACAACTTTTTATGCGATGTTTCTGGAGGGAATGGAACCAAATGGAACCTTGGCGAACAGTAGTTTCACACTTTTATTTTTAAGAACCACCTAACATACACATACATACATACATACATACATACATACATACATACATACATACATACATATATACATACATACATACATACATACATACATACATACATACATACATACATACATAACATACATACATACATACATACACACACATACATATTATACTCTGCTGCTCCACCCTGAATGTCCAGCGCCGTGATTTTCTCCGCTCCTCTGGGCAGGCTGAGCTTCTTGTTTCCTGGTCGCGGACATCCATTATGCAGCGCCGTGCCTTTTCTGTTGCTGGCCCTGCAATCTGGAATGGGCTCCCTGTGGATCTACGCCTAATGCATAGAACCCTTGAGGCCACGTTCTTCTCTAACCTCAAGACTGTTATCTTTAGCAGGGGTTGGGTCGGGAGCGTCCTGAGTAGATAATCTTGAAGGGGCGCTATGTAAATCTCTGAAATGAAAGAATGACTACATACATACACACATACTTACTTACATACATTTATACATACATATATACATACATGTAACAATTGTACATACATTGCGAAAAACCAGCAGTATTGAATTGTAGCTTCCTGAATGGTAGCGTATATTAATTATAGTAAAATACACGCCTAAACTCGCCTACATGTATATCGACAATGCTTCTGAGTGTGAATGCTTACCATGAACACATGTATAGTCAACTTCCAGATACGATGGTTGATCTCTTCGACAGGAACTCTCTGCAAGCCTCACATTATCATCTGTAGTCCTAACTTGGCATTCACTTCGATCGTTGCAAAGGCTTTCAAGATACGGCTGAACATTTGCCTGACAGTTCAGACCCGTTGTGTCGAACTGAATGCATCTGCTGCTACGCATTCGACCATAGAGGGCTCTGTTGATAGAGATGACTGTCCCAGCTGAGCAGTGAGCACTGAATGTCTCCGAACTGCATACCTCTTTAGTAAGCACTGCATAAAAATATAGAATCTGACCTTTCACAGTATTGAAACATTATCAAAATGTGTTCTATTGACTTATATAGCACTGTTATCATGAAACAATTATAGGCCTGTAGCCAATGTCATAAGCTATTACAGTAGATTGGCGAGTTCGAAATCCAGAATTCAGGGTAAGGGTGTTTAACAAGCTGAAAGAGATGAGTGTTTAGTTCAAGTTCAGTTTTATTTTAAATTATGTTTAGCAGACATCGGACTTGCTCGAAGTGTTCTGGACTTTCAATCGAGAGATGAAATCCCCGCCATGGCAGAAATTTGCTTCGAGATTTCTACTATATCTGCACCTCGCCAACTCAGCCATAATGAGTGCAGTGCACTGTCGGTAGGAAGATGAGACGGCGAATGAGAGGACTGGCAATCCGCCCTAGTATGTCGAGGCTAAGAAAATGAAATCAACAACACTGCATACCCATGGCTGCCTCAGGGCTAACTTAGGAGACTGCTCTCCTCCTCCTTCCTCTCCTTCTCCTCCTTCTCCTGCTGCCCCTTCTCCTTCTTCTTCTCCATCTTCCTCTTCTTCTTAGTTGATATGTTGTAAGTGTTAATTAGTTGTTCCAGTTTCAATATTAAACGAACTTATTGTTTCATAACCGGAACCATAATTAAAACTATCCCTGAAGCACAGTTTACCAAAGCAGTTATTGTATATGGTCCGCAGAGTTTAATCACATCTTCTCACTTTTTAATTACATTTCATTGCGCAAATACATAATGGAAACAAGTACCCGCGAAAATCTGCCCATAGGACACACAGTAAGTAAAAAAACAGTCTTCTGCTCAACAATTTGAGTGATGGCAGTTTAAAAGCCAACTTTGCAAAGCCTTCGATGTAGTTAGTCTAGTACTGGTCAAGGTCGCATGTCATTTCAAGTAAAACTCAGCTTACTTTTAATGAATGCTGACTTACAGTTTGTGCATTGATGAGAAACTTCTAGATATGGCATCCGTGCGTTGAGACATGTAATCGATTTTGTCGTAAAAAATTCACTGGCAAGTTTGAACTGGATATGTTGTTTTACTCCAAAATGCTTTTGCATGTCTTGCCGAAGGTCAACGAAACATTCTGTTTCATTCTCTGTCATATTGAAACATCGGCTGTTGTTCATTCGACCGTAGAAAGCGGTTTCGATGAATACTACTTGACGAGCGGAACAAGATGCATTGAACGTTTCCCATAAGCATACTTCTTCTGCGGCCACTAAAACAGGAGGAAATGCAAACTAAAAAGTAAGACAAACATTTCAATCACTAGCATTCTGTACTGTAGGAGAGTTTCTACATGTACAATGTATAGGCATTAATACACTCGCCGACCACATAATCAAATGTGGCACGGTAACCGATTGGTAACGCTCGTCTTGTAGCGTGGCGATTACAGGTTCGAGTCTTCTCTGAGCTCAAATAAAGGGACCTTGAGCAAAACCTTAACTCAGAATTGCTCAGCGTCATCCTTTGATACTTCGTCTTTAGTTAGTAGCGCTTAATGCATTCTCATAATAATGACACTCGGTCCTCATTCCACAGACATATAAATCAACCAGGTCATCTGATCAGCTTTTTCTGGCTGTGCCAAAAACTGGAACTGTCTTGGTTAGTGCTACGAACACTAATATCAACTGAACACAATGAACACAAGGAAAGCGGAGATAAGAAGGAAACCTAGTTATTATAAAAAAATAATCCTGTAGTTTTAGGTTGGCAGGGATGGGCAGTAATTTAACTGATGTAATTGAAATTACGTAATTTGAATTACAATTGTAATTGGTAATTTGTAATTTGTTGCACTGGATCAATGTAATTTGTAATTGAATTACATTTTTCGTGTAATTTGTAATTTCAAATTACATCTGTAAAATCAAATTACTTTGAAAAGAAAACTATACAGACTCCACAGCCAGAGCAGTTTTGAAAGCATGTTTTCCTTATCTTGATCTTTATCACTATAGCATCTCTGATATGAACGATAGCAACACTGAATTCTTTAAATGCTTTCACAAAATTTGAGCCAATGTCATAAATGGTATACAATTTTGTCACGTGTCAGACCGAGTTCATAATGCATTACATAGATGAGTTGCGCTTCTCCATCACACATGTTTGATCCAACAAAACGTCTACATGCTAAGACAACTGAGCGTCGATCAAATGCACATGCATCGATCCAGTGACAGGTTACTCCCATGTAGGCCTAACTAATGAATCTTCATGGCTACGCAACTGTAAAGATATTATTTATACAACTTAATTCTGTACTTCCTTCATCTGCGCTGGTAGGCTACACAAACTCATAATAGTTCTGCAAGCCTGATTGTAAGGTCAAACATAGGCCTATGCCGATTATCGGACAACTAGTTCAAACAGTAGCCTAGCTACTTTTTAGAGAAAATTAAATAAACTATTGCAAACAGTGTAATAAAAATGAACAGTGGAAATAAAGCATGTGTTTCCTGACTGAATTTCCTGATCCCAACTATGCATGTAATTTGTAATTTGATGTAATTGAAATTACGTAATTTGTAATTTGTAATTTCTAACAAATCTCTAAAGTAATTTGTAATTTGTAATTCAATTACATTTTCCTAAGTAATTTGTAATTTGTAATTCAATTACATTTTACTGTATAATTTGCCCATCCTGTAGATTGGTAAATTATTTTAATATCTTCAGTGCTGCACTGATGTTGGTAAGTAAGCAGTTTACCTAGGTCCATGATAACTACTATTAATCCAGCTTCCTTTTTTTATCTAAGAAAATTTTTTCATCAATCCAACTTTCATTTTATGAAAACAATGACCGAAGTTCTATTTAAGGAAAAAATATTTTTCATCAATTAACTTTTATTTAAGGAAAGAACTGTTCTCATAGATCCAGCTTCTACTTACGGAAACAATTATTTCTTATCGATCTAGCTTCTATTGAATAAAAAACTAAGTTTAGTCAATGCAGTTTCTATTTACGGGAGCAATTAATTCGACCAATCTAGCTTCCATTTAACACAGAAATGGTTCATCAATTTCACTTCAATTTGGGTTAACAATTTTTTCATCAATCCAGCTTCCATTTGAAATTGACCATATGATTTATGAAATAATTTATCAATCTGAACTACGGGAATATCATAAAAATATGCCTGCAGTTGCTTTTTATGGAGCAATATGATATCACTGCCCATAATTAGACTATGCTATTAACTTTCTGTGACAAAGATATGGCCACTGTCCGTTACAGTCAAATGTGAGCAACCACAAATTGCTACTATAATAATTCACGTGCAATAGGCTGTAGCTATCAACGGAAAGGCTCTGCTGCACCTTCTTTTGGTTTCAGATTTAGATCTAAACCATTACAAATACCAAAGTTCACTTTATTTATCGCACACGACTTCGCTCGACTTTCCCAACGTCAACCATATTTACCCACTCACACCACTGACTAGTTTTGGGTTACGAAATTTGAAAGATTCTCTATTCTGCTGACACCTGGTGAATGACAACGATTACGATTACGATTCAATGTATTTCTGTCTCTAGAATGTACCAGGAAGTTGCTGGCCATTATGCTGCTTCTGCCTCTTATAGGGTGGCTATGATACTTAACTGAAAAAATGAATTACTTTGCAATCCACTGCCCACCTATCCACTCCCTTGCTTGGTCGCCAATTTTCACTTATTCACACACATGCTCATTCTTTCGCTCATTCGATTTCTGTCGATTCGCATAGTCGGTCATTCTCGGTCATCCACTCCTGATACTAGTTACTCTACATATCTACTCTGATTAGTTTGACATGCATTTATTCACTGAAATACTTGTCGCATGGTGGTAAGTATGTCACGCAATCCACATGAGGAGCCATCGTAATCGTACGCTTCAAATTTCTAAATCGCTAGGCCTACTCTTAGGCTAAGCGCAAAGAGCACCAGCTTGTTAACAACCGCTGAAACCAGACGTCAAGCTAAAAAGGAGCGGCGTATTATAATCAAGACATCAATCGATGACTAGTTGGTAGTAAGCCAAGCTCAGAGTCTGCTCTAAAGGTCCAGTCTAGATGGAAACTAATTTACATAACTAGCATTAATTCTTACCGCTCGCAGAATAAACGCAGATGATGAGAAAATAATTCCTAAACTGCATCGTTCGACTGGCGTAAATGTCCAAATCAACCGTTATAACTTTAAACCTTCAGCTACCCGTAAATTTAGTTCAGGAGGCCTACATAGGTTTGAGAGCGTTCTCAGTTTTTCTCCCATTCGGTTATTACTAAATAGGAAATAACGCCATTACGTAGGCTACCAGATAAGAGTGTTGATCCTGCTGGCTATCACGTGCTGTGTGCATTGCGTGCGAGCTAGATCCTGGAAATCGAAAATTGTTCATGAATAGGCCTCTTACTAAGAAAGAAACCATCAAAAATCCCACCTTGGAGGAAAGTGAAAATGACTGTGGGTCCGTTAAGGGCTCTGAAAGGACAGCATAACTTATATCATTGCGCGAGACTTGAACAGTATTTTTGAACAGTGTTTATATGATCCGACAGCCAACATTAAACATTCTGCACATAAAGATACAGCAGTTAAGAATTATTAATAGACTCATAAACGGATCTTACGGCGTTGTTTTAGATATTGCTAAATGTGTTCCATTATGTAAGCCCTTATGTGTGGATTATATGTAAGCACGAATGTGTTGTATATAATATGCACGAATATACAACGAATAGATCATAATAAAAATATATGCATGTAGGCTATGTACAATAATTGTACATACATACATATATTTATATTATGATCTATTCGTTGTATATTATTGGACATATGCATAAAGGACACGACGGAATCCGATTGGTGAGAGCGGTCGCCTTGTAAGTCGGAGAGTAGGCCTACCCAGGTTCGATAATTTTCCTGAGACGGTTACTGCGTATACCTTGAGCTAGTCCTTCACTCAGAGTCTCAGAGTCGACCAGTTCCATCAACTAATGCTTTGTCATTCAGATAGTGGCGCTCAATAAATAAATACGAAATATAAAAAAGTAAATAAATCCCTGCATAGGTAGGCGTATTGGGGTCCCAAAATACTCAAAGTTGTAATAATTGTATCAATGGCCAAACTCTACAGCGTTGAGTGTTGTTTAACTAAACTGATAAAACCTGCTAAGTTATGGCTGGAGTGAACATGATTTAGCCTATAGGTCCCCAAAGCGTTCTCAATGTTTAAGAATAAGCTTCGCACTTATTTAGTTGATTATTAAATTTACTAATTATTAAATGCTTTGACGTATTAATATTTTATTTCTATGTGTTTAGCTACACTTCCCACTCATTATGTACTCATTACTTTTGATATTTAGTTTAAATTAGTTAAGGTTAGTTAAGATTTTTTATGCTAATCAAGTCAACAACTGTTATACTAAGTAAAGCATCTTTCGGTCGCCACATATTCTGTTGAAATTATATAGAGGTGTCCCTACTTAGCGGGATCTTTGATCCCTTCAGGGCCTTCCCTTGTGGCATTCAACTATCCATACTTAAAAGTGCAATCTGATTAGTAATATTATTGTTTTTTGTTGTTTGGCTACAAATAAACGATTGATTGATTGATTGAATATTCGTGTAACCTGATGGGACATTTTATCCCAGAACGTAATCGTCGTAATCCTAAACTCTAAACTTCTAATGCGCCACTCGAAAGTCAAGCTTTTTCACAAGCGCTGTTCTCAATGCACAACTCTCAAATGGGAAGAGCTTATTCAAAATTTGTTTGGAGACTTTTCCTCTGCGGCAATTACATTCTATGATCTATAATAAAAAGCTACAGGTAAACTTGTATGCAAGAAATCAAATGACCTTGACATTTATAATCATATTAACTCGATTGTCTTTGAACATTTTATACATTTTGTGTCCGAATCATGTATAGCGCTAATATCAGTTTTAGGAAAGCGCTTTAATCCTGTACAGAACAAAACCGGATTCACAAATCTATCACGTGCAGTTCCTCAGAAACCAAGGTCAACCAAGTTATCTTGAACTACAAAGTCATGCGATGGTCATTTGAGGTTGATAATAACTGTTGGATTTCCACGACCCCGACGAACCTGTTATGGACTTACACCTTCGGCTTATCCACCGATAACGAGGTATTAATACGTCACAATAAAGATCCAAAAACCTTGAAAATCAAGGTCGTCCGATTGGTCTAAAATGTTAGAAATAGTTTCCTTAACTTTTACCAACTGGAAATCCCAATATCGACACAAAATCAATTCTCTATCACTTGCAATTCTTGAGACACTCTAGGAAAACATTTCCGTACGGCAGTTAATTGTCTATAAAATTTTAAAGGCTGAAAGCAGAGCTCTTGGGGTACCCTCAGTGTTGCTCCAGTGAGCTGTGACATAGCGTAACATAAGTGAAAACCTGTAAAGAGCAGCATCACGATAAAATATTCAGCAGCAGTGCTATCAACCAAGCATAGAGAACCCATGCACGATCAAACACAACAGACTTCAAGCACTTGCGGAACAAGGAAGGTGACAGACTCATATTAAGCTCACTACTGATTTTAAAAGAATACTATTCCAGTATACACGGGCAAAAATTTCTGGGCAGGATAGTGGACCCCCTAGACTGGAGGACATAAATGATACCACGCGGAACCGATTGAGGTTAGGTCAGGTTGCATTAGCTTATATTAGATTAGGTTATGCGAGATCAGATAAGGTCAGGTTTGGTTAAGTTACTTTAGATTGTTTTTAGGTTGTGTTAAGTTTGATGAACTAATTTGAATTAGCTTTGGTTCGATCATATTGAGGGTGGATGAGTTAGGTTTAATTAGGTGAGGTAATGTCAGGTTAGATTATGTTAAATTAGTTTTCATTTAGTTTTTTTAGATTGGATCAGTTTAGATTATGTAAGATTAATATGTTAGGCTATGTGATGATTGTTTGTATTAAGTCAGGTTGAGTTGGATTAGGCTAGATCAATCCATAACACATTAAACTAGATATCACGAGATCACATGGATTACATTAAACTAGACTCGAAACGATTACGTTTGATTAGCAATACAAATAACACAGCAGCAAGGTAACGAGGTTTTGAGAATATTTGTTTCACGATGTATGATAGCCAAATAATTGTGAGTCGCTCAGCTATGCTTCAAAGTAATCTCTCTTCCATAATGGTATGATCAGTGCTGCACTGTTTCACGGAGAAAGGAAATGTAATTAGCAACTTCTATTGCGCCGGTGTCTAATGCACAAGGCATCAACCGATGGCGCAAAATAAAAATTATGCACTTAGGTAACCGCAACCTCATCTTACTGTGATCAAGAAACTACTGTTATTATACAAAACTAATTAAGTGCAAGGGATGATTTATTTCATTTGTAGGAGACATCTGAATTTACAATTTAAAAATCCATTTCTGAATTAGAATGGAAGATAAAGTTTGACGTCTAATTGAAGAAATCCCAATGACGCGTGTAAGATGAAATTGAAGAAATCAGCCAAATCAACTAGTAGGCTATGCGAGACTTGTTTCTTGATTCCGTGTCGTGGTCATTGAAATGGCTTATTACAGCCATCAGTGTCACAGAAACGATCACATGTAACTATTTTATAAGTTCCATTAAAAAAACTTCCTTCTTCGCAGGAGACTTCATCCATTTTTTGGACTAAGTTTTTCCGTTTTGCGCAATACGCATAAAACCTAGTGACATTTTTGTTGCGTGTAACTGCAAAACAAAACAACATCAAGATTATATAAATCTGCAAAAATTTTCACAATAAGTTAAATTACCATTGCAAAAGAGGATCATATCACATTTTCTGCGTCCGGACGTGACCTGCCTGGGGTATTCCTCGACCAGGAGTTCCCTTAGGCCCGACATATAGATTTATTAAGTCGTAGTTCTGTCTATCAGCTTCGCAAATTACGGGTAATGTCAAACATTATGACTTTTAATGCAGAAGTCATTCTTATTCACGCATTCGCGCTAATTCGTATGGACTACTGCTCATCCGTCTACGCTGGTCTCCAACGGGTTAGGATTGAACGATTGTAGCGGTATCACCTTATCGGCGGGTTTACTAAAACTGATCGCCTTTCTCAATACATGCTGGGGTACATACATGCACTGGCGGCTCATTTTCCCCATAGCATCTCTTTAGGACTTCCTCCCTGGTTCGGTGGTGCTTATTGGGCATGGCGCCTATCCATCTTCGAAAGGTCTGCTGCCCTGTCTCGTCTCATTTCGGTCGCCGCCTTTGCTCCGCAACCAAAGACCTGCACTATGCCGCGCCAGGCATTTTCCGTGATCTGCCCAGCAACATAGAACATGCTTTCTCTCCCCTCCTCTTCGTTTAATCAGTCGCCTAAGACTGCTCTTTTCCGCCTAGCCTGGGTCGGGAGCGCATCTGAGTAGAGGGGGCTGTATAAATTTAAATTGATTGATTAATTGACTGAATATATCATTTGTAGTCACAGTACAGCATATATCCAGAAGTCTTGTGACTGTTGTGACAGCTGCTGCATCACAAACTGCATTACGGCATACACTAAATTATGCATTGATAAGTTGAATTTCAGCAAACGATGCGATGAACTTTTGAAACCTGAAAGAAGCTAAGAAACTAAGATTGGCTACTATCCCTGGCCTAGTGACGTGGAAGAAATTTCAACGCAAAACCTGGGATCATCTTTAGCAAATTGCTCAGGTCTCGTTGTCGAATAATGTTCAAACCTTGATATCAAGCTTCTTTAATTGAATCTGTTAGAAACTGAAGCAAATAAGTCGACCTTTAAAGCTGAAAACTACTATGTCGCACATACCCCTGATTTCGGTCTTCGTCCTGCTCTTGCAGACGACAGCTTTTGAATCACCATCAGGGGGCCACAATGAACACGTCACTAGATTGTTCTGGTCTTGGCAATCTATGCAATCGTAGCACTGAATAGACTGAACTGGAAAGAGCAATAAACACAAACTGTAGGCGAGACTCTGTAATCATGCAAGATAATGAAGAGCATATCTGAAAACAACCGTTGATACATGTATCTGACCACTTAATAGGCTTTTTCTGGTAAAGTCCTGTGTATGCAAACTGTATATAATTATACTGCGATGGGATACTACTCAGTTACGTCACGAATGTTGACGAAATCGGTGTACGGAGTTTACAGGTGCCATTTCAAAGCGGAGATGTTGGTCGATTGTGATGCCAGTATTGCGAGCAGGCGAGTCAGAGCTGAATATTAAAGTGGAGGAAATAGGTGATAATATGAATAGCAGATTCAAGGATTTAAATAAAATCTCAAGGTGGTCGTTATTTAAGCTGAGCTGACCATTATGAGTTTCTGAGAATGATTTGTTTGAGTATGCTGGAGAGGTGCATAGCAAACAGCTTTTGCAAAAGTTATCTAGGTGATCATCCACTTAGTACAAGTCCAGAACGGATAATCTCTCAATCAATTGTTGCTTCGTTAATTAAATGCTCCATTAAACAGTAATTTCACTACACTCCGCCAAACAGAGAAACAAGGATAAGGATCGAGGGAGAGCAAAGCAGCGAAGGTGTACGCTGCAATTGCTGCATAGATTTTGAGCGAAGGAGAAAAGACTCAAAGGGAGAGGGACAGTCATGTAGAGGATCATGTGACAACACTGCTACTAAATGCTGGTGAGTCTATTAACCCAAAATCATTCGCTGTTGATTATCAATGAATGGATAGTGAATTCATCCTAGCTCGATCAGTCGCTCAGTCAGAAGCGTCAGGTAAGTAAGTAAGCAAGTAAGTAATTATGTAAGTAATAATAATGATAATAGTAATAATAAGAGTAAGTGGACATCTATCCATCCATCCATCCATCCATCCATCCATCCATCCATCCGTTCATCCATACGAGATCATATTGTCTTTGACCGGAAGGGCGAATGGATGGGTCTGGAGCGCAGGTTGCATAGGTTCTTCTACCGAACCCTGTAAACCGTCGGAGGACATGTTGCGGGTCGCTGATTATTGCCCTGAACCTGTCCACGATTGAAAATTAACTTGACTGCAAGAATTCTTCTCGCCATTTCCTCAGCAGATCCAAGATATCCGGTTGGAAGCTCGACAATGCCGAGATCTGTATATGCATTTCCTACGTTAGCTCAACACTTTATCAATCTATCTTCTCTAAATATTATGTAGGACATAAGGGTATTAATATGAGGTGCGTTGTCAATCCAAAAATTCCAACTGACTAGGCCTACGGGTTTATGTTTCCGGTCT
>JACEVL010004377.1:0-10716 GCA_020284085.1 Aporrectodea caliginosa
ATTTCACAGACCACGTGACCTCACTCACCGTGACGTTCCCAGTGAACTTATATATATATATATATATATATATATATCCATAGCCACCCACAGGTCTTAGAAAGGTGATCTTGGTGTCAACTGTCAGATTTTTCGCTACAAGAAATCCTGAGGACACATGCCTACCACTCTGCGGTAATTACATTCCATGAACTATGATAATCAAGTAGCCTAACACGTTGATTGGTTTGTAACAGTTCATATGACCTTGGAAAGTCGTAGACAGTTTCCCGTAACAATTTTCTGTGAATCACAACGTACAATAGCAAATCTCATGTTTAGGAAAGTGATTTAATGCCTCCACTGAAGATTAACCACAATCACAATTCTACTGCTTGCAGTTCCCGAGAAACGAAGGGCAACCACGCCGGGTCGTCAAGTGACCTTGAAGCTCAGATGTAGTGGAATGTAATTAGTAACTTATATAGCGCCGTTCACAGCAGTGACTATGCAGTAGTGCTCCCAGTGCGAGTACCCCGAGAGAAGAAATAGGTTTTGAAGAAAGAGAGAAGTAGGAAAAGATCTAGAAGGAATGGAAACGCGTAAAGAGGAGGGCATGGAATTCCACATGGCAGGCCCAATGGTGAGAAATGACCTACATGTAGCTTGCGCCAAAGTGGTCCTAGTTCGCCGGACTAAGAGATCATGCTGGTCCAAAGAGAGGAAAGGTTGGAGAGAAGCTGCAGAATGAGGAAAGCGATCGAAACCTATAATGTTGAGTGTACAGTTTTTTTGCCGGTGTGGCATGAGATTTAGTCCGGCATGAAATTGTGTCCGAAAACTATTGTCATTGGTTCACGTGACCGATGATGTCAGATAGCAACTGTCAAGCTAAAGTATTAATAGAGCGTGAGATCTTGTCCGGGAAAGACATAAGATACGGAAGATAATTATTCCAATGAGCCAAGATACGAAGTGTAAGTATGTATAAAATCCGGTAGCGCACAAAATTATGGGATTTTTAATCAACGTTTGGTTACTTTCTGAAATACGAAATAATAATATTTAGTTTGAAGGGTGCGTAGAGACTTCGCTTTTGTGGGCGCTTTAGAAATGTCGAGTTTACGATTACGATTACGATTGGGGGAGGAGTATCGTTTTCTGCCGTGCACACGATTTTGTGAAGCGTAGCCTTCGTCGGCTAGTTTTCGTAGTCCGCGCGTATAGGTCATTGAAATCTTATCTAATGTTTGGGTAAAATGTTAAATAATAAACATTAATTGGTAAGATTGTTTGCTTATAATAATAATAATAATAATATCTTTTCTTTAATAAACGCCTGACAAACGCACTGCGCTGTACATTTACATGTTATGCAATTGAAATCTTAACTACTAACAGAACAGACAGCTTGCAATACAACGGCGCTAATAGCAGTCTACAAAGCATATCCGCCTAACGGGGGCTCGAACTCGGTACCTCTCGGTCTCTGTGCCAGATGTTATCCAAAGCGCCACGGACCCCAAACACGTTTTTATGGAAACCACAACATAATAATTACAATGAGTTTCCCAGATAACCGACCACGTAGGACCGACGTCGATGACACGTCAAGAAACCCATCAGTTTCCGACGTCGGATCGACGTCTTGCCGCTCATCGGGTGCTCATTGAACCGGCCTGTTTTTCCGACGTCGGCCCGACGAGGGTTTCCGACGTCGGCCCGACGTGTCCAATTCACGTCGGCCCGACGTCTCTAACACACGTCGGATTGACGTCGAAAACAGGCCGGAAACTGTGTGTGTTTCTTGACGTGTTACCGATGTCGGTCCGACGTGTCTACTTCACGTCGGCCCGACCGACGTCTCTAACTCCCGTCGGCCCCACAATCAGTTAGGGCCTACCCTGCCCCATGCATGGTAACCAATTCTTTCATTAGTCACTTTTTGTCCATTGTCACAAATTAGAGGGCCTGCGTTGGTTTCAATCAATCAATCAATCAATCAATTCGTTTCATCATTGATATCACCCCCAGTGGGTCAGCCTACGATTCTGAAGGCCTGGGCCTATTACCAGCTTTGCACAGACCTGATAATATCCTAAGCAAGTGGCTAAGCTCAGATGAAGACTTGTGAAACGGTGTAGATTTAAGCTCTCATTCACATACGAATTAGAAACAGCCTGTCAGTTTTATTCAGTTTCAGTTTGACAAATACAAGCTAGAATACATAATATGCACTTTATGGGGGTCAGGTCAGCCAGCTACCTAACCAGAAACCCAAAAGTGGAAACTGGAGGTAGGATTTTTCATTGCTCATTCAGCAGAGTTGGGATACCCCTCCTCCCCATCTTGGCCACATTTGCTGTGGCAGGTACATGTTATTTCCGTTAGTCATTATATAATGCTCGTGATCTTTATATACAAGACGATAGTTCGTAATGTTGCAGTAATATATAGAAATCTATTACATAGTGGTCTTTAAATTTATATAAAATGTATCAGAGCACTTGTATACTGTATAGTGCCATTTTTAAGTAACTCACAAGGGCGCTGTGGCACAGCTACCTAGCACAATGTGCCATTTCATAATGTTCTTATAACACAATGTGCTTTATCTTTATATGCAAATTAAGTAGTTATACACCATTTTTCAAATACACAATAGGACATGAATTATAAAATGAATGATAAACGTAATAATATTGATAATAATAACATGAAAATAGTAATATTCATTCATTCATTCAAAAATTTATATAGCACCAATATGTTTGTGAAACATGTATAATATGTACAACATCCTAGTGATAACGCTAGTAAGGAGGGGGGGTAGAGCGTGCGGAATATTACGGCTGCGCGAACAAAGTTTAAGGGAGTATCCAGTTTCTCGGTTGTGAGTTCATAGCGTTCTTGATCTTGACTCATTCGCTGATCATGAATTCTTCCACGTAGAAATTCTACGAGGGTCGCTTTGCCACAGTACTCTCGGCACGAGTACTGCGGTTGAAGGCATCGTTGGCTTTAGTGACAAGTGTCTCAGTTGGGATGCGGAAGTTCCAGTGGATGGTCCTCACAAGCAACTCCAGTACTTTATCCGCAGGCATGGAGTTGTTGCTGGAGCTTTTGACCACAGCGCTGATGGAAAGGCATTCCTGATACAGAGCGTTAAGTACGGCTGTTCAGAGGTGTAGACTGAGATGCCCTTTTCGTTTTGATCTGTACCCTGTCCTTTGGATGCACTGTCGGCTTCTTGTTCGCCAGCGCCTCATTGTAAGCCATGCTCCGGCAGTACTTCGCTATACAGCCAAATAGATACAAAGAAAACAGCATTTAAGAGGTAGCACAAATTCACGAGTCTTAAACGTTATCCATGGCAGAACCCGTGGCATGGAACATATCTGTCACGTGCTCACTAGTGCTATTAATTTAATAGAGCACATCTGTCCAAGACCAAGATTGTAAGGTAGGCGGACATAATCCCCTGGACATAATCTCTCAGGCTAGGACATAATCCCCAGGCTAAGATATAGGCCCAACCACCCCAACCTCAGCCAAGTACGGTAGATAAACTTACCGGGTATACATTATATCCAAAACATCTATAAGAATATCTTTTGATTTCACTGGAAAAGTTTATACTAGTTGTCCAAATTTGTCAAAAATAGTTACAAGCAATGGCAAAGTAACAATTAGCCTAAGAGTACATCAACTGTGTCTCATAGCTGTAGTGCCCATCTTGGGCACAACATTCTAAAAACGAATGTTGTTTTTAAGTCTGCGCAGAGTATTCTTCATGAATTTAGTTCCATCTAACCGATCTTGATATGTGGCAATTTTTTTTTAGAAATGAACGAAATTAATAAGACGTAACTTAGATCTAAATGACATTAACAATTCTGAACTTTAGACCTCAATGACACTAACAAGTTTTAACTAAATTAGAAGTTCAAGTGACTAACAATAACAAGTCTTAAGTTTAGACATAAATGACATTAACAAATCTCTAGTCTATTATCTGTCTATACCTTCACAACATAAACAAGCTGACACAATGGAAGAAAACTGGGCAAGAAATGTTTATCAATTAAATGCACAGAAATAGGCTAATTGCACAGAGGGAGGTTTATGTCCAGGAGGATTAAGGCAAGGCTTACAACCAGATTGTAAGGAACAAGTTTGTAAGGCATAAGGCATGAGTTGCTATCACCTTGTCAATAAAGCTGCCACTGACAACGATACGTGAACACTGAACATTGTAATTAATAGTTACATGTGAGCGTCAGATGTCAGAATTATTAACATCTTCTGTGTCGCTGAGATTCAACGAGTTCTGATCTCTTTCGTCGGACCTGGCTTTGGCATCCACCACCCCGATAACTTGCTGTGCGCAGTCATTCCATGGTGACGTTATCAATGTCTGTATTTATTACGTTGCAAGTCAGTCCATTTGCCCTGACAGCATCTGCGCACAACATATTTAATTAAATGCAAAGTTAGTGAATACACACAGCGACTAACATTAAATTTATATCACATACATGGTATCATATATATCAGGTCATCATCATATTCATCATCATCATTCATTCATTACGAAGATTTATATAGCGCCCCATGAAAGTTACTATTCATATTCCTGATGCCATACATTTTCCCAGGATGGGTGCCAATAAATGATCTTTATGATATAAATTAAATAATACTACAAAATCAAACAATGTCATCACCATCACCACCAAACTGGAATTTCACATTTAATCAGAGTTTGGTGCATGCAATATTGCATCTGTGACAAATTTGGGATAAGAATTTCTTTACAAATCATCACAGCAAGTCAAAACAAAAAACTTTCATGCTCTAATAATAATAATAATATTTATTCTTTAATGAAGAGCCTGACAAACCCAATGGACCATACATGTTATGTATGTATGAGCACTTGTTATAGCGCCCCATAAAGATTTCTACTCAGAGGCGCTCCCGACTACAGCGCGGACACTGAATCGGAGTTTCACACCGAAGTGCATGAGCAACTGTGAGTGAACAACTTGCCCAGTCTACAGGCAGGTCCCTACGTGGCGGCATGAGATGGATTCAAATCTGTAACCCTCCGGCTGCAAGGCACCGAACATACCCCTACACCACCTAGCCCCACTTGTAATCTTCCTTCAAAATTCTGTCTCTTCTTTATTGTAACTCTAAGTCACAAATTTATATAGCACCACTTGAAACAAAAGTAAATCAGAGGCACTCCACACCTGATAACACAGAACCATGATCAAACAGAATGTTTTCAAGTGGTTACGGAAATGAAGTAATGAAAGCCAAGAAGCTCAAGTCACAGGTTGCAAAAAGCTTATTCCAGAAAGACTGCACAGCAAAACTTGTATGCTGGGCCGTGGAAGTTCAAGTTGGTGGGACAACCAGGTCACATTGTGCAGTTCTTATGACGGTTAAACTATTCACAAGAACACAAATCACAGAAGACATAAATCAACAAAGATGCAGCCATACAAGGCACAAGCTCATTGTACTTTTACTGCCACCCAGGGAATGAAGGCATGAGCTAAACCCAAAGGGAGCCTTACGGGAATCGAACCGGGTCCATGAAAACTTCAGGCAAGAGTGCTATCCTTTCTACTATCCCCCATTGTATTAAAATATTGGAAGTCCTTGATCATTATACACAATTCGAGAGCATTATTTGCCAATATAAATGTCATATTGAAATACTAACCATGGCAAACATGTAATATCGGGGTGCGTAAGTTTACTGGCGTCGTGAGTGTTTGTTAGGGTCAGGTCAGGCGTCAAGAGGGTCGGTTAGAGTCTGGCTTAGGAATGGTATCTTTCACGCAGCATGACAGTAACTTATGCACCCCGATACCGCATGTTTGGCCTTCTTTTAACCTCAGTGATTTGAAGCTGTACGTGTCACGTGGTCCACAAACGTTTCATTGCCTTGCCAACGCAAATGTTCATCAGCAGGAAAATCGTGCTGCATAATCATTTAACACATGAAATATTTCTGAATACATATTAAAATTTAAGAAAATCTTTATAATAATAAAAACCTTATTTAGGCATGTGAGCCACGGGGTCAGCCCGAATCCCCGCCGCGTGGTGCTTCTGCGGCGGAAAATGCCGCCACGCAACCCGCGAAAATTTACTTCTGCGGCGGAATTTTTTTGGACATTTTATCTAAAAACAACTCTAACCCTAACACCAGTGTTTTAGTTGTCGGGTGGGTTGGGGGTTTGGGGGGGTTCAACCCCCTAGTTCTTTTTCCAACCCCCTCAGCTAAGTAACTGAAAATATGTTGGGGGTTAGGTCTTTACAAAAACCTGGTGTTTGGTCCATGTGATTATGTAATTTGTTTGTTTTGTCGCCTAGATAGATTTATAGAATAAACTAAGATATCTTATGAGTCATCAGATGTATAATATTAACAACATTAAAATTAAATTTAGACATGTGTTCGTGTACTTTGGTAATCTACAAATTTTTTGACCCCCAGTTGTTTTTTGACAACTAAAACACTGCCTAACACTGACCCTAACCGACCGTCACAGTGCTTATCCTGACCCTAACCGACACTCACGAGGCCAAACCTGACCCTAACCGACCCTCACGACGCCAATTTATAGGAAGTACCGCATTTTGAACAATGCGCATGCGCCGAAGGTTGCGCATGCGCAAAGCGCTTCCGCCGCAGAATTGTGTCGAAAATGTTACTTCTGCGGCGGAATTTTCCGCCGCAGAAGATTTATCCATCCCCGAAACCCCGAAAACGCTGAAAATACACTAAAGCCCGATTTCCCGAAAAGAGTTTGTAGCACTCCCGAAAGCTATTCAAGGTCAAATTGGAAACATGACATAGACTTAGCGTGGCCTTAATGTAGCCTATATCGATATACTGCCTATTCAAAAGTTTATTTGTTAATTATGTTCATTCGGGTTGGACTTACAAAATCAATTTCGGGGATCCGGCCGAAATTCGTTTCGGGGATTCGGGTTTCGCCCCGCACCGGGGCCACGTGCACGCACAGCTTCAACCGATATCTACCCGATAAGTAATTGGTACCAATGCTTGGGAATATTACGCAAAGGATATGCAACCTAACGATTAACTGGGCCTTATGTAACGCTACTAATTATAGTCATAACTTTTAGTATAAAATAAGACAAAGACATGCATACCTGACTCGGCATTCGAATCGAAAGGAACGAGATGGCCATTAGCCCGCAGATGATTGGCTATCGCTCGGCCCACGTGATCTAACTTCAAGATCTCAAGATGAATGGCACAGCAAACTCATCGGAATCTCGTCATAATTAAGGCGAATACCGAGCACCGATCAGATGCCGATGTACAACACGTCATCCCGATGGCGGCCCGATGAGTCTAACTTCACAAATTTGGAATTATGTAGACAATGTCAATGCAGCCAAACGCCTAGGTTACCTAGAGCAATCCTTTCCAGCAGTTTCTGAACTTGCCAATTATAGCTGATGCGAAACTCCTTTTCTCCATATTACACAACCCCAAGCATGTACTTCACCAACTCCTACCTCCACTCCGACCCCTCTCTTTTCACGAAAGACCTAGAGCACAATACACTCCCACACAAGGATAACTCAATTTATTTCCAGATCATTAGACCAAAATCGTAGTGGATCCGTTCACGCCCCGGGCGTTACCGGATCCCCAGTACTACAGTCACGTCCGTCGCGTTATTGGCTAAAGCCTGTCACGTGAACTTGTTGTCTTCCCGTGGAATTTTGATATGGCGGACAACTTGAGGGCCGGTTAGGGCCACGTTAGGATTCGTTGGGTCGTTTAGGGTAAAATTAGGCGTCGTCAGGGTCGTTTAGGGTCAGATTAGGCGTCGTGAGGGTCGGTTAGGGTCAGGGTTAGGGTTAGTTTCGTCTTTAGAAAACATGGTGAACAAACTTCCAACGCAAACGGCAATGTTTATCGGTCGGTTCGTTTCAGGTACACACAATCATGTTACATGCAATGACCAATTGCGAGGCGGGCGTGATCCTAGTCCCAGGTATCGGCTCACGTCGGGCGTGACTCTATCCACGACCTACAAAAATATGTACTAGTTTATTTTAAAAGTTTCTTTTGAACTTCAGTTAGGCCTATCCATTATCACTCATGTTAGCATTTCTGCATTTTTGTCAGATTGTTTTTCTCAATAAACGTATTATATTATTATCAGGCTATAGTATCCGTAGTGCTCATAAAGTAGGCCTACTCATTAATGAAGCTAAGCGCTCGAGAAAACGCTACGCTTGTCTATCGAGTGATGATTTAGAATTTTGGAGTTTAGGATTACGATAGGCTATAAGAATTACAGATTACCGAGCAGTGTTTATAATACATACTAGATGTCTTATGATGATTACGATGCGTTCACTTAGTTAAGCGCTACAAAACCTGCTCTGAACCAGACTTGTTGGATCACGTGATTTTTGAGCTACAACATTCACGCGTAAGTAATATAATTATTGTGCCACGTTTTTCAAAATATGTCTATATTTTCTATGTATAAATAAGTAAATAATTGGGACGTTTCATTGGGTGCTTTATTTTTAAATATAACAGTTCTTGATAAATCTTGAAACGATAACTTGCAATCGCTCTGCCACAGACCACTATAAAAATAGGGCACTACACTGCAACCCCTTCAGTGAGCATGTCCCTCAAATAAGTAATCAATGTGCGGGTCTACAACGTTTTTTTCAAATTCAACAACAGAATGCTTAAAAATGCCATATTTAAGTTGTCCAGGTTATATTTTAGCGAGGTTTCCCAGTTCCCTTATAGGAATCATATGCTGTTTTTCCATGATCGATTACTGACAGCACTGCCCATTTTCAATATCCACTGGTTTTATACTATAGGCTGCTACCTATGGAACTTGACCAATGCGGAGTATAAAAACTTGTACTGGATTAACCATTTTGATTTTAGGAATTGAGATAATTGTTCTTGAATGTTCCCTATGTAATTTATCAACTGAAACTAAATATTTCTTGTTTTTATGTGACAGCTTTCCATTGTCGATGCCAGTTCTTGCGAGAAAATGGGACATGCCAAGCATCGAAGAGCATTTCATGCGACCATACAGTCACGTTTCTGTTCAAACCATTTCACACCCAATTGTTTTGATTGCAGTGGACTTCGAGTTCAACTTAAACCTCGTGAATTCATATCATATTTTATCGTAAGAGCTTATGTAATATAACAAAGTGATTTAGGTATGCAATCTTAGAACTGCATTGACTGTATTTTGCTTGTAACACCTTACGTGATATAATAAATTATAAATTAGTGATGTAGATATATGTATTAGAACTAAAGTTTACAGACTTGATAATGTGTCCTTGCAAATGCAAATGAAAATGAAAACATGATTGCAGCAGTCTCTTAGCCCAGCAAAATTTTTAAATGTGTTGCAAACCTGGTAATTGAGGCACGCTGAGTTCACATCTCTGACAAGGTGTTGCAAGGATGGTGATGGTTTATGGGTGTTGGTTTTCATTGAATTAGCATTGTTAACATTTTACTTACAATTCACTTCTAACTAAAAAAAATTATGTGTGGTTTCAGGAGCTGTATCGATAAGTTTTGCATGGTCATCTGGTGAACCACGGTCAACATCAGAAGAAATGGGATTTCCTGAGAACCAGTTTAGGATGGTAGAAGTTAGAGAGCCAGACTGAAGTCACGTTACATGGTTAGGCATTACGGAATAACTCTAAGAAACATTAGAATTTCACCACATATTTATTTATATGTTTATTTATTTACCATACAGAATGTTTAGAGTCTCGGCCAAGTTGCATCGATAGAGGGGCCACAGGTGACAGCGCTCGCAAACACGATGACACTGCCGACAAGCAGTCCTCGCTCATGTGTCAGTCGGTAGAGTGAAGGTCGAGGTCACTCCAACGGACCACATCGGTCGTCCTCCACCAAGACAAAAACACTAGGCTACAGGCGGCTTACACAGTTCATATGGCTCAGGCTCGACTGTGCATCAGAAGGATGCAGTCACATGGGCCAAGGCGACTTACGAACAAAATACCCTCAAATGCACAAACTCCTTGGCAAAACCGACAGATAAGTCCAGTATGCAAACCTAGCACCAGAAAACTCCAATGTGGCCGAAGTTACTGCATTTAGACAAAATAATCCATTGAACAGACGGAAAAGTCGATCAGCGACCGACATGGCTGATGACATGCGCAGACTGATGCAATGCTGTCACGAAAAACAGCAAAGTTCCTGCACATAGGCAATAATCAATAACTACATGTATTTATTAAATTGATGTCACGTTATTTTTGAAATAATTATAAAGACACCTATGCATTGATACAAAGCAAACCAACCGTTACACATTAACCCGTCTGACTCGCATTAACAGCTCATGGATTCTTAACATCATCCTTATCATTGCGCATTTATTAAGCTCCACTATCTAATGATCAAGTAGCAATAATGATGGCACTGAGCAGTTGCGAGTGAAGCACTTGCTCAAGGTCCCTACACAGGAACCATCTCAGAGGAGAGACTGCAAAAGGAAGATGGCGTTCACCCAGAGCTCCTTCATCCCAACTCTGTATAAACCGACTTGGGAGGAATTGTCAATGTCCGTTGGCTTTCTTTGAGGCAGTTGTATGGACACAATGCTAGGCGTCAATTCCTCGTTTAGGGGCCCG
>JACEVL010004378.1:0-18686 GCA_020284085.1 Aporrectodea caliginosa
ACTATCCGCGCCCAAGATTCACATTTGCGTGTGACCTTGCGCGCGCTACAAATTTATTTAATAACGACAACAATAGTAGCCTAATACTAAACTATAGATAAGTAAAGAATTAAAGCTTATCAATTTGTTGGGAGGAAAGTTTATTTAGAATTTTTTAGAGTAAAGTTTACTTACA
This sequence comes from Aporrectodea caliginosa, assembly GCA_020284085.1. Taxonomy (NCBI): domain Eukaryota; kingdom Metazoa; phylum Annelida; class Clitellata; order Crassiclitellata; family Lumbricidae; genus Aporrectodea; species Aporrectodea caliginosa. The sequence goes on from JACEVL010004378.1 coordinate 176, forward strand.
TTTATTAGACTTGCATAAGCATACACCAAACAGCCCAATGCACAAGATGGAAAGCGGAAGAGGTAGGCCTATTCGTTGCGTCCAATAATTATCTGTAAAAACAATTGACTACAAATGAAAATGGCTTCATCATTTAAGACTATGGTAGTCATCCGATTCAATATTGATTCTACATTCAAAGGCCTCCCGCTAACCTACAGCTCCCTACAATACTGCCAGTCAAGATTATCTCCGCGTACCCTTTACCATCCAGCAAGTCCGCTTCACCCGATCGCCCTCCGTTCTCACTCTTTCTCGATCACACGGTCACTACTCGTCTCAAGTTCTTCAAGCGAGCCGCATCCTACACTGCACCACGTCTCTGGAACGATCTACCTCCTGAATTCCGCACTTTTTCGGTTCCTCCACCATCATCGCCAATCATCCACCATCACCTGCCTCATGCTCCTGAATCCATTACCACAAGGCTTTGGGGCGAAATAAAGTCTCTCCTTTTCTCTTACCCCGACTCACCTGATCCTGTACCTTCCAATCCTCGACCTAAACGACACTCACCTTAACATCTTTTGTGCCCCTCTGATCTTCTTGAAACCGGACTCGGACCTCCCTCGGACTACTTTTTTGGACAACCCCCTGACTAGAAGCAGCGCTCGTGAATAAGCTGTCGCCCCGCATTTGGCTTTCTAGTGGCTGTTTAGAAGTTTGGAGATTACGATTACGATAACATTGAAAATATATTATTACTTTTTATTTTTTACTACTTACATTGTATTTTGATGTCTTCAGAAAGACAATGGTTGCGCACTGTTGGTGACCTCGTTACATGGCAGACATACGAAGAACCGTTGAAGTCCAAATATGCCTTAATGGAGTGATCGAAAGTGGTTATGCCAATGGAATTGATTTCCCCAATCTTCCTCCATTCAGCTTGTGGGGGAAAGTTGCCATAGTATACCCAATTGCAAAACAATTCAGTATCTTCTAGGTCAATGTTGCAATAGTTTGGATTCAAGTTTGAGGTGCAAATCTGTTTGGAACCTAGAAAGCAGACCTCGTCAATAAATCAACCACATTTTGTTGCAGTGTGAGAATAAAAAAATGTTTTATACCCCAATGAGACCACTAGGTCAAACATAGTTACTTTAGGCTTTAGGATTCGAACAACTAATCTAATTGAACAGAAGTCTTTCGCAGCAAGTCATCAGAACACTCTATCGAACATGTTAAATTGGCCACGCACATAGCAGATTGCTTAATCTGCTAAGTGCGTGTGAGGAACTGATGATGATGATGATGATGATAATAATAATAATATTAATAATAATAATAATAATAATAATAATAATAATAAAAATAATAATAATAAAAAAATAATAATAATAAAATAATAATAATAATAATAATAATAATAATAATAATAATAAAAATAATAATCGTTATTATTATTATTATTATTTTATTATTATTATCATCATCATTATTATAATTATTATTATTATTATAATCATCATCATAATCATCATCATCATATTCATTATCATCATCATCATCATCATCATCATCATCATCATCATCATCATCATCATCATCATCATCATCATCATCATCATCATCATCATCATCATCATCATCATCATCAGCATCATCAGCATCATCATCATCATCAACAACAACATCATCATCATCATCATCATCGTCGTCGTCATCATCATCATTAGGCTTATTATTAATTTTGTCATTACTATTGCTATCATTATGAAATTTTTAACACGCGCAATCGAATGAACATGCGAATCTGAGGCGACACTGACACAATCTGTGGTTTCATACAACGTTGCTACTAACCAGAAAAAGACGTAAAGGATAACAGCTATCGAAATTTTCATTGCCATTTCGTCGACTTAATAGAAATTTATCTTTACCACTTGTATTAGTTAGTAAATATAAATGTACTAATTACTACGTGAAGCAATCCGCAACTCCGATGCATACTACGATCTACAAAAATCTGCAATAACATTCTAAAAATACAATATAATATATTATTATAGTATTAGACTTGATTTTTGAGCTTAGGCCAAGCATAGATAACGATTGTTTGACCAATCATCGTAGGCCGATCATAGGCCTAAATCCAAGTAAAAAATATACTGATTCACTCGAATAGCCTACACGCCACTCTGAGTCCGAAATATATAAAAGTGTCGTAAATCAAAGTATTGATTTGAAAGTCTCTTACATCCGCTACATCAGGCATACAAGTGTTCAAAATGTTATTGTTTTCAGTATAAAGTTTCTGATTTTCCCATGCGGGAGTGAAAAGAGGTCGTATGTGCATATGAACATATAATAGGGCCTATATATTTTATATTTTAGGTCGAGTGCAAGGCATATATTTTGTATGCATAGCAATATTAAATCTTTAATCCAACCGATGCGTACAGTAACTATGATTTGCAAAAACCGGCGTAGCATTCTAAATACGCAAACATTTAACGTGGATTTTCAGCTAAGGCTAAGTGTAGATAACGAAAGCGATGGGTCAATCATAGGCCTATAGGCCTTGTAATGTTTGTTTAATCAAGTTAAGAGTTGGCTACTGACTGAGATAACGTTGTTAACTTACTGAAAACGAAGGTGACTGGCGGGTCACCGGAAAGCAATCCCCAAACCAAATAATATCAATCGCTTACGTCTTCCATATCTTACACTTCCAGCTTTCAAGGGTCTTGTTACTTCCAAATTACGCTACATTTACCTCCTAGTATTAGGACTTTTGAATACACTTGAAATAATTTTTTTACTGCTATTTAGCTTTATTTTCGATAAAAAAAACAACGCTGTCGGAGAGATTATAGCCTATCAAGCAAAATACCCGAAAAATTTCAATGCAACGAAAATAGACTAGCTGTCAATAAGCCTATCATAGCAACCAAGTGACGAAAGCAGACACAAGCCAAAAAGGAGCAAGTTGTTGTATTGTCTGAAAGGAAAACCTACTCTTTAGAAAGTATATCACAATATCAAACTTCATCAGGCCGATTGGTAGCACTGGAGGCAATATTATTATTAATATTGAATCTTTTATTCAACTGGGATATACTTACCGTACGATGGAAATGTAGCCTAGCAGGTAAAACATGTGCTGCTGAATGTCTTTAACAGCAGCAAAGATTGATTTCGTGATTCCTCATCTCAGTAATTATAGGCCTAACTTTCTTCCATCTCTTCATGATTATCTCTTTGCTGAAGTGTAGGCTACTTAACTTTACTACTATTGGACAAAATTATGTAGTCTGTTATGCCCACTTTCGTTTCTAATAATAGCCTAAGCACATGAACACTTTTTTGTTCGATGCGGGTCTTCCATCCTTGAGTGGAGAGCTCCTTTAATGAGTCTCTCGCTGAAGAGGCGCTATATAAATGTGTGACATCAATTACAATTATGAGTGTTTAATTTTCCAGAAATGGCGGTTGTCTTCAAGCTACGCGGTGTCACGAGTTTACTTACGCCACATATAGAATTCCGTAATGATGCTAACTTTCGTGTATTCGTCTTGTTATATTCTACCTTATGCCTCTACTTAATATGTCTGCAAGATATTGAGATTTACTCCTAGCAATTCTGCAAACATCGTTTTCACAACTACAATTCTGACGATAGCTTTTGCAAATGTGTTCACGCTACTCAAGCCCTGTAAATTAGTAATAGGCCTATTTGAGAAACTCAGTTTGACGAATTTATTGGATTCCAAAAGTGAATACTTAAATACTTAAAATTCACAGACAGTCGCAGAACGTTGCTAAATATATATTCCTCATCATATCTGAATTAACTGGGATCTTCATGATCTCTTCTGCGTCTCCAATATCGTTATGAAATGTTTGTGTTAGAAAGGTGATCTGTTGAATACAAATGTAGGCCTACCACTGAAATTTTTGATTTACTAACATTTTGTATATTTAAGGGTACATACAGTTTGGTTTTTACTTTTGTATTCCACATACCATTAGTAGCATAATCACATGCTCTTAGTTATGTTCTTAGCTAAAGTATGCATGCACACTGCATTTCGCACAGAAATGACAAAAAAAACATGCATTATACCTACAGTTCGAATGTTCAGGTCTCCATTCCATGCAAATCGACGAAAAGAATAATATTTAGGCCTACGCCAAAATAAATGGTCAGTTATCTTACAACTGTATCCTGGTTTATGATTACATCATTGGAGCACATGCATTGATAATGTTGATATTAAAGCTTACAATAAAAACAGACGTCTGGAGGCGAGAGTCTGTATGAAGCAAAATTAATGTAGGCTTACAGTTATGGCTAGTAAAAAATGTAAGCAGTTTGTCACATAACGGCAGCTCTTCAGGGTTTAATTATTTGATGCCTCATTTGACTGCATGTTCCCCTTAACAGAGCCAAGATCGCAACAACGCATCGCAGTTAAAGTCAAGTCTTTACCCAACAGTATTCTGTACTAGAAATATGCTATAATTATCAAAAAAGAGCATTGTAAAATTATGATTTGTTTCCAGTCACTCATCTCATGATGTACACATATCAATGCTTTAACACGTTAATAACTAAAAAATTCTAATTGAATAGGCCTAATTGTGATGAGATTGGTTAACATAATACTGCTTGAAAATTCGTTTTTAGAAGCTTCTGTCGTGAGATTCGTTCGTAACATCGGTTCGATTTCTTCCGGCTGTCTCTGTATTCTATAAATAATTAGAAACATTGTCTTTCAGTTTCGCTCAGCTTTCTTTTGGATTACTCCATTTTTATATTTTCATTTACTTGCAGGTGCAGGTCTACGTATTATGCAAAGCCTGACGTCATTAAATGTGCCTTTGCCAAAGTCAAATGCTTAGAATTAAGTGAAGATACTTTGTTACTACAACTTCTACTGTCAATGTTATTCGTATTTATTTGCCGTCACTTTCAATATTAATTAGATTTTTATATTTCACTCATTATATGAATTCAATTCAAAAGCTCAGGCATAATCTAATGTACATTGTGCCTTTACCAAAGTCAAAATGTTCAGACTTAAGTGCACAAGATAGCCTACTGTATTACTACTACTACTACTACAATTTCTATTAATGTTATTCCTATTATGATTATTGTCATCATCTCAAAATGATGAGATAACTGGAAGATGACACTGTCTTCATTATTTGTAAAATTAAATAAGAGGTCCTTCAAAGCTGGTAAAAATGAATCCCGTAGATGAGGAGCAGTGAATAAGAAGGCGCGGAAAACAAAAGTGTTTATTTGTAAGTTGGGATAACAGTTGGCCAGTGGAAACTAATGTTACATTTTTCTAAATATGATTATTTGAGTGGTATGTAAAAGTGAGGGAGTTGGATCGTGAAACACCCTGTATAAAAGGACACTAATAAAAATTATATTATTATCAATAGTCTGAATTATTTTAAGTTGATTGGTATGAAATACTTATTATATTCATTAAGTCAATTTTCAATATTTATTGATGTTGTATGGGGAATGTTAATTTAACAGATTTAGAAACAGGATTATGCTACTTAGGGCCTACGTTTCTTTTTTTCTAATTTCCATAGTGAACGCAGGAATACATAAGCAAACGTAAGAAAAAGTGAAACTCGTATCCTCAACTCGCCTGCAAACATACAAAGATCGATTTGAAACGGGCGAGTCTAATTTAAAACTTGAAGAAGTGTACGAATGAAGTTTCACCTGTCAACGTACAAACTATATCTCTAGATATATGAAATGCACTGCCTATAGATATGAATTAATTACTACATTTAAGTAACATAATAATAACAAGAATAGAAATAGAGCTCTTTTCCGCAATAACTAATCGCCTCGAGTTCTCTAACGGATCAATATGCTACACTGCACCTCGACTCTGGAACGATCTTCTCTTTGAATTCTGCACATTTTCAGTTCCAGCCACCCAGTGACCGACCACCGTCATCAGCCTCTATCTATCACTCCACTCCAAATTGAAGTCGGTTCTTTTCAAGAATTCCTACCCATACGATCATTCGTCTTCCGAGCTATCTCCTCGTCTACGAATCCCGCCTTAACAGCTGCTCTGTCTCTTCTCTCTGGTCTATGGCAACCGGACTAGGCTCGCAACTGAACATCGCTTTCTGATATGACACAGCGCTCGTGAGTACCCTGCGCCTAGCTTTAGATTAGCGACTTAGAAATCATGAATTTATAATTAGGATCTAAAGGAAAGACAAGATCAGCACAATTAAAAAGCAGACGGACATCTAGTGGATAAAAAGAAGGTGAGAGAACACATGAAAATTGCAAGGTAAGACTGCACATACGATGAACAGCTAAAGTCCAAATATGCCTTAATCGTGTGATCCGAAATGTTTACGTTAATGACATTAATTTCTCCAATCTTCCTCCATTCGTCTTGAGGGGGAAGGTTGTCTTGGTATACGAATATGAAAATAAATTCAGTTGTGGGTACATGGATATCTGTAGCTGCAACTTCCTCTGGCAGCTGACTATCCGCACTTCAGAATCTGCGTGGGTGACCTTGCGGGGGGTAAAATTTTATTTATTTATTTAATAATAATAATAATAATAATAATAATAATAATAATAATAATAATAATAATAATAATAATAATAATAATAATAATAATAATAATAATAATAATAATAATAATAATAATAATAATAATAATAATAATAATAATATAATAATAATAATAATAATAATAATAATAATAATAATAATAATAATAATAATCCACAATCCAGCGGTTCAACGCAATTGCGTGCCTGGGTTCGATGAGGCCCTAGAACCTTTATTTTAAGAACCATGATTTTAAGAACTCTGATTTTATAATAATAATAATAATAATAATAATAATAATAATATATAACTACTGGCGACATTCGCGAAGCAAGCTTTCTCTTTCAAGGCCTTTCAGTAATGATCCAACGCTTCAACGCAGTGGCTTTTCAGGGCACCATGTCAAGGCTGCCAGGACCCGACGAGCGGCGAATCCTGAACAGATGATAACTGATGTCTCGTACAACGTTCATAATAATAATAGTAATAATAATAATAATAAATTTAAAATAAATAATAATAATAATAATAATAATAATAATAATAATAATAATAATAATAATAATAATAATAATAATAATAATAATAATAATAATAATAATAATAATAATAATAATAATAATAATAATAATAATAATAATAATAATAATAATAATAATAATAATAATAATAATAAGGGGACAGGCCTTTCATTCCGACCTGGGTCGTCTCATAAGACTAAACTAGAGACAAGTAAACGATTAAAGTTTAGTTACGTTTATGGGAAGAAAGTTTATTTAGAATTTGTGGAGAATAGTTTACTTACATTTATTAGACGTGCATAAGCAATAGCATACACTAAACAGCCCAATGCACAAGACGGAAATCAGAAGAGCGATTCGTTGTGTCCAATTATCTGTAAAGACAATTGACTACAATTGAAAAATGTTTGTATCATTTAAGACAAAGGTAGTCATCCAATTCAGTATTCTAATGTAATCTAATATGAACATTTGTAAAGTGCTTCTCACAGCAGAGCTATTCAGAAGCGCTCTCAGCATGACAGGCCCATGAAAAGAGAAAGATCTTTAAGCAGCGAAGAGATGCAGGTGAAATCCAGAAATCCAGAATCCTACTACGAATTGCAGGGGGAAGGTCATTCCATATTGATGGACCCACTACAGCGAAAGCCCGATGCAGGGTTAATGAGGTTCGCGACCGAGGTACGAAAAGATCAAGCCGGTCAGCAGAACGAAGAGGGCGAGAAGAACGTGCAGATGGTGGCTAACACATTAAGTCACAAAGGTAGCCTACCTAGGAGCCAAGCCCTGCTGGGAGTTAGTAACTAGGAGCAGGATCTTGTACTTGATTCTAGCCGAGAGAGGTGAGCCAGTGAAGATCATTGGTCATGTATGTGGAGATGTGAGAGTACCGAGGAAGGCGTGCAATAAGTCTGGCAGATTGCACAGAGAACAGGCGAACCTTAGGAACCACGGTTGTAAACCATGGTTGTAAACACTTTGAAAGACACCGATTTTCTAATGGGTCTAAGTCGCCTCAGTTGGTAGTAACAAGAGCGGGTCAGGAGAGATAGGTGGCCAGTAAATGTCATGCATTGATTCTACATTGAAAATATTTTATTCCTTTTTATTTTATGCCACTTACATTGTATTTTGCTGTCTTCAGAAAGACAGTGCAAGTGCACTGTTGGTGATCTCGTTGTATGGCAGACATACGATGAACAGTTAAAGTCCAAATATGCCTTAATTGAGTGATCGCAAGTGTTAATGATAATCGCATTAATTTCTCCAATCTTCCTCCATTCAGTTTGCCCGGGTAGGTTGCCTTGGTACGCCAAGTTGCAGATGAATTCTGCGTCAAAGTTGTAAAAGATTGTATTCAAGTTTGAAGTGCATATTGGTTTTAAACCTAGAAAACAAACGACGTCAATGAATCAAACACAGTTTGCTGCATCGTGAGAGTAAAAAAGGTTTATACCCCAATGAGACCACTAGAGATCTAACGTAGTCATTTCAGGCTTTTGGATTCGAACACCTAATCTAATCTAATTTGCATGGCAGACATACGCTGAACCGTTAAAGTCCAAATATGCCTTAATGGGGTGATCGGAAGTGTTCATGTTAATGACATTGGGATGGAATTCGCCTACCGTTCATTTAGTTATCGAAAATAACTTGCAAGTTTGGCAATACATTCAATGCAATTATGCCCCTATTCAGCGGGACTTGTCCCTTCTATCTATCTATCTATCTATCTATCTATCTATCTATCTATCTATCTATCTATCTATCTATCTATCTATCTATCTATCTATCTATCTATCTATCTATCTATCTATGAGATTTATATAGCGCCCCTTCAAGATGACTACTCAGAAGCGCTCCCGACCCAGGTCCGGTCAAAAAGGAAGGTCTTAAGTAATTTATAAAAAGAAGAAGAGAAGTCTCGTGGAAGAGAACGCAGGTCAGAGGCGAGACCATTCCAAAGAGAAGAACCCACTATCGAGAATGCCCGACGCTGTCTGGTGGCAGAGCGAGCATGCGGTACCATAAAGTCACCTCTAGAAGCCGAGCGCAGAGATCGGCGACCAGAGCAGACCGAATGTGAAGAGCTCCTGGAGATAGGTAGGTGCTCTACCCAGAACACATTGCCAGGCAATAGATGAGACTCTATAATTGATGCGCTGCTGGACCGGGAGCCAGTGGAGGTCATCGCGCATAAAGGCAGAGATGTGGCCAAACTTAGGTACACCACCAATTAAGCGAGCAGCCGCCCGCTACACGCCTTCCAAAGGATGCAAGCGGATCTGTGGTAGTCCACAGTAGAGCGAAGAGCAGTAGTCCAAACGATTAGGAATAAAGGCGTGGACCAGAGTGGAGGCAGAGGAAGAAGACAGAGAGCGAGTGACAACCCGCAGCTGGTGCAATTGATAGTAACAGGAACGAGTCAATGCGGTAATGTGCTTCGTAAAAGACAGGTCCTGGTCCAGGATGACCCCTAAGTTGCGGACCGAGGTTGAAAAAGTAAAGGTGGGGAATTCAGCAGAGAGGGACTCCAAGTCCAGCTTCTCCAGCTGTTGGCGAGTACCAAGCCAGATATACCCTTCGGGTGTGCCCTTTGCTCCCTTATACTATCTCTTCATAGACCAACTTCTCTAATAATCTGCACTATGTGTGAAATTTGTTTTGCTGTCGTTTTATGTTATTTGTTTTGCTTTGTTTCTGGGAACAATAAATTCATTTGAATTGAATTGCATTTAACGAAGTCCTTTGCAACAACTCACGAGAACACGGTATTACACGTGCTAAAATAATGTACCAAGCACTCGACATAATTATATCACTATCAGAGCAGGTTGGTCCACAGAAATTATGCTATCTGTCAACCACGGATAACAATAACTTGGTTGGGATCCACATGTGTGCACAGTCCGTCACTCTTACAGTATTCTGTGCACTGCTTCGCTTACTGGTAACATTTCTGCTGCTGATTACGCTGAAATCATAATAGCCTAGCCTGGAGCGCATGCAGATCGTCTCTGATTAGTTTTATCTTAAAGCTATGCCATATAGATTTACAGTTACAAACACAATTACAATTATATAGAAGTCAGATACTGTGTCGTGTGCTTATCTGCATGAACTCAACTGCTGCAGTTGATTAGGAAATCAACTGCAGCAGTTGAGTTTAAATTCTATGAAACCACTGCCTATGTCACCACCTTAGGTCAGCGAGTTGCTTACAATACGACGATCACTGCAGTTTAAGGCAGTGGACGTACACAGACACTGTACTAATAAATTATAGCTCATTGTGGAAAGAATTACAGAATCTATATGCATGGTCACCAAATCAATAATACTAGGATAGCGTAACTGTTCATCCTTCTAGTTATTTCGTTCTAACTTGTAAGTTACTGGCGTGTACGACATAGCCATAGCAATGCATCAACTAAATAAGCTCACGAAGTTTAGCATAATTTACCATTTTCTTTAGTGAAACACAAATATTATCTTATAGGTAAATTACATCACTAGATGAACAAGAATTATACCCGAGTATACTGACAACGTAAAACGTTTTGCCAGATGAAAAGAGCCTTCATTACCCTATAGGGCCTACGTAGGCTACTACAGTACTGGAAATAAGACTGAACGACGATTCACAGGTAGGACTACTGTTAACTGAAGTCAATTTACTTAGTGTGTGTCTGAGTTTCTTGGCTTCATGAAAAAATTAAGTAGTAGTAATAATAGTAAAATAATTTTTGCAATTTAATAGTAATGATATTAACACTAGCAAAAATTAATAGTAATAATAATAATAATAATAATAATAATAATAATAATAATAATAATAATAATAATAATAATATTATTATCTTCATCATCATCATCTTTAATTAGGCTATTACTAATGTTGTCATTACTTCCGCTGTCATTATAAAATTTGTAACGCCTGCGATCGCATAGAAGCGAAACTGACACAATCTGTGGTTTCATACAACGTTGCTACTAACCAGAAAAAGCGTAAAGGATAACTGCAATCAGGATTTTCATCGCTATTTCGTCGACGTTTAAATAGACATTTAGCTTATCCACTCCTATTAGTTAGTAACTATAAATGTAATAATTACGTAGTGAGGCAGTTCGCAACTCCTATGCGTACTATGATCTGCAAAAACTGCGATAACATTCTACACATAGCCTACAAATATTTGACGTGGTTTTTGAGCTTAGGCCAACTGTAGATAACCAGTGTTACCACTCCTTGGGTTTTTCCAAGTTCTTGGGTTTTTCATCCCAACTTGATAACGGTGGTTGGACCAATCATAGGCCGATCATACATGGAGGGCTTTGTAGGCCTATACCCTAGTAAAAATTTAATAGGGCCTATAGTGAGTCACTCGAATACACGCCACTCTGAGTCTGAGATGTAAAAAAGTGTCATCAATCAAAGTATTGTTTTGAAAGTCTCTTACATCCACCTACAAGTGTTCGAAAACTTATTGTTTTCAGTTTACAGTTTGTGATTTTCCCACGCGGGAGTGAAAAGAGGTCGTATGTGCATATGAACATAAGCAAACATGCCAAATATGTGAGTCTCATCACGCTGTACGTACAGATGCAGAAATGAATCAAACATCAAATCCTATAAATCTTTTTCCATGCGGCGATACTTTTGGGCTTCCTTAGGACCAGCCATCATCTGCATAATGTATTCCTGCTAAAAATAGCCATTGCTCATGGCTAGGCTGCAGACCGATGGTGTACATGCGTAGGCCTGCTTAGCTCCTCGTCTAACAAGTGCGCTGTCATTCCACTCTAAACGGCAATACAGGCCTGGTAAAACTCATTGTGATTGCATTTTATTAGACCGGAACAGTGGCGGCGCCAGGATTTCAGGTTTGTGGGGGCTAAAGCTCAAAAATTTGTCCGGATGACCTTCTTTTTTTGCTTTACAGCTCATTTAAAATCTCCTCGCTGTGATTTTAGGGGGGCTGAGCCGAATTTACGGGGGGTAAGCACCCCCTAGCCCCCCCTCTGGCGCCGCCACTGGACCGGAATTTCAATAGATGGACTGAAGAGCTAAGATAGAGTGAGATTAAACTATGCCTAATGAAATAGGAAGCCCAATGTGAAGTGTCAACGTACTAATCCCGTGCTAACAAGTTAACAAGGCGATTAGAAATGAAGAAAACTTTCCTTGTGTGAAGCTTCGAAACTTAACTTAACTGCAGCAGTTTTAAGATAACACAGACGCGGAAGTCCCATAGGCTTAGATTGTACATCTAGTCATCTACGTCAATATATTTTATATTTTAGGTCTAGTGTAAGGCACATATTTTGAATGCATAGCAAAATGAAATCTTTAATCCAACCGATGCGTAGGCCTACTATGTTTTGCAAAACTGGCATAGCATTCTAAATACGCCAACATTTAACGTGGATTTTCAGCTTAGGCCAAGTGTAGATAACGAAAGCGATGGGCCTTGTAATGTTTGTTTAATCTAGTTAAGAGTATTGAGTGAGATAATCTTTTTTACGTTCTCTGCCCTCAAGCAGGTTCATATGTCCAACGACGCCATTTTTCTCTGTTCTCTGCTTCTCTTTTCAGTCCGCTGTATCCCTCCTCTGTCAAGCATCCAGTCCAGTAGCATTGTTCTTGGCCTACCTCGCATCTTTTTCCCCTCCATTCTTCCCTCAATGATGTCTCTTAGTAGGGTGTCGCTCCTTAAGATGTGTCCTATCCATTTCTTCTGCCGTCCACGTATAGTGCCTATCAGTGATCTTCTTTCTTCCACCAGCTGTAGCCTAAGTTTTCCTCATTCGTTCTTCGCTCCACCCACCTGATTTTCTCCATTCTGCGCCAGACCCACATCTCAAAGGCCTCCAGTCGTTTTATGTCTTCTTGCCTCATTGTCCATGTCTCAGAGCCGTATAGGACAACACTCCACACTAATGTTTACGGTTTACCATTCTCTTCTTCAGCTTCCTGCTTAGACCGCCTCTGAGGAGGTCCCCTCTTTTGACTGAGATAATGTTGTCAACTAAAACGAAGGTGACTGGCGGGACACCGGTATACGCAATCCCCTAACCAAAGAATACCAATCGCTTACATCTTTCATATCTTAAACTTCCCGCTTTCAAGGGTCTTGTTAATTCTAGATTATGCTACACACACTTACCTCCTAGTGTTAGGACGTTTGAAGAAACTTGAAATTGTTGTTTCACTGCTATATCGCTTCATTTTCCATAAAAATCAACGCTGCCGGAGACATCATATCACGCAAGTACCCGAAAACTTTCAATGCAACGAAAATAGACTAGCTGTCAGTGAGCCTTTCATAGCAACCAAGTTACGAAAGCAAACACAACCGAGAAGGAGCAAGTTGTTGTATTGTCTGAAGGGAAAGCCCTTACTTAGAACTTAGAGCTCAGTCTTTCCCGTGCAGGTCTGCACATCGGGCAACGCATCTCCTTTACTTTATGTACTTTATACCTAGAGTTCTGTACAAGCGAATTTTTAGGCCACCACGTTGACCCAAATCTTAAAAACTAACATAATTCCCTTTTTTCATTATAGTAACCTTTGTGTATGTAAGTTGTGAAGCGGTGTGTCTTCCTGCTTGATAAATAAACGAATATATCATCATCGTCATCCTCCATTCGCCTCTGTTCATCGCCAGCTGCTCCGCCTCCTCCCACGACATTTCCAAATATCTCAAGTCGTAGCTGATGGTTCCCGGCCAGTTTTTCCGTGGTCTTCCTTCTCCCTCCGGAATTTCAGGAGAGCACTTGTTTGGCTCTTCTATCTTCAACCATACGACACACATGCCCCATCCACTTCAATCTTCTCTTTCTGGTGATGTTTTCCATATTCTCTTGACCCGTCCGCTTTCTGATGTTTTGTTATCTTGTCGCTTCATGATAATATTAGATCCAGGATTCTTCTAAGCCATTTATGATGTGCAGCTTCTAATCTTTTCTTGTTTGCTACTGTCATCGGCCATGTTTCAGATCATATAAAAGCGTGCTAAAAACTATTGCATTGTACAGGCGAATCTTAGTTTTCAGTTTCCATACTAAATCCGTTTTTCTTCCAGATCTTAGTAAGCTTTCAAAATGTAGCATTTGCCTTCCTTTGGATATCCTTATTTCTCTATCGCAGCTGCTGTCCTCTGTTATTAAGCTACCAAAAGTAGCAGAAGGCATCAACAGATTCCACCTCCAGGTTTTCGATCACAATCTTGTCATCTTGATGCCATTTACCAACCTTCACGATCATTGTTTTCTCTGGATTGATAACAAGTTCCACTTTCGGCGCTACCGCCTGTGTTTTAGATGTTATATCTGTCATGCTTCTCCAAGTATTGTCTAAAAGAGCAATATCATCTGCAAAATCCAAGTCCCTCTACCTGTCACCATTCATCCATCTCAATCCGGTATCAACATTCTTTACCACTTTCGCCATCACCCAGTCCACAACCAGGGCAAAAATCATAGGTGACAACACACATCCCTGTCTCACTCCTGTTACAATCCGAAACCATTCTCCCCCTCTCCCCTTATCTCACTGTGCATCGACTGTCATCGTAGAAACTGCGGATGATGTCAATTATCTTTGATGGAATTCCATAACTCTTCATTATCTTCCATAGCGATTCTCTGTGCACACTGTCAAAGGTCTTTTCAAAGTCAATGAAGTAAATCAGTAAAAGTTTTTCGAACATTAAATACTTTCTCTTTTTTTAGGAGAACCATACTCCTTAAAAGTGTAACACAATATCAACCTACATCAGGCCGACTGGTAGCACTGGAGGCAATATTATTATTATTATTATTATCATTTTGAAGTCATTTGGTGTAGCACTTTGGTTAATGAATTTGAGGGTTCAAGTCGACCCCCGGCTAAAAGCAGAAAAAGAAGAAGTTGGGGTTCAACCCTTCTGACCCCCCCCAGACAAATCGGACAATGAATCTACACGATTCAATCATATCCTCTGCCGACTGATTATCAGATGATCGAATAATTGATGGAGAATCTGTGGCTGAACTGCCATCTCCACCTCTCCTTGTTCTTGAACTTGCGCTGTAACGTCCTTCATTGGTTGTCTACAAAAGGACGGATCTTCCATGGTTCGTAAGAGATCCTTTCTTTTTCGGCAGATTTTTGTAACCATACCATACCTTCCAGGATTCTCCCAGCTTTCCACCCTCAATGTCGCGAGCGGTTGAAATCCTTTGTAGTAAGCGTCGGACATTTTTTTAATTAACGACTGAGGCTGTTTTAAAATATTCAAAACTGTCCACCGGAGTTCGTATCATTATAAGAATTAACTTTCGATGGCGGCATGTAATGTTTATTTAAAATGTGATGTTTATTTAATATATAATGTTTATTTAATATGTAATGTTTATTTAAAATGTGATGTGTATTTAAAATGTAATGTTTATTTAATATGTAATGTTTATTTAGAATGTGATGTTTATTTGAAATGTGGTGTTTATTTAATATAATGTTTATTTAATATGTAATGTTTATTTAATATGTAATGTTTATTTAATATGTAATGTTTATTTACTATGCAATGTTTATTTAATATGTAATGTTTATTTAATGCGTAATGTTTATTTAATATGTAATATTGGTTTAGCACCTTAACAACGAGCTGATATTAGTTCCCAGTCGATTTTAGTACACTATCGTCGTAAGAATGTAAATCAAGTCATATGCACAAGCTGACAACTTTGTTAACTGAAAACGACAAGACCAAACTCTGTTGGTCACCGGAAACAACCCCAACCAAAAGACTACTAATAGCAAAGTCTTTTCTTATCTTAGGTCTATCAACAATATTAAACCTCTCGTATCAAAGCCTTTCAGATCTGAAACCTTAAACACTTCTTGTTTTCAGTTTGTTATTTTCCAACGCTAAAGTGTATGCACGTCATAATATTTCAATATTTGTATGCAAGGCATTATTGAATCGTTTATCAAACCGACATAATAATTATAGGCTTACGATGGAAAGAACGGGTAACAAACGACGTACTGTGAAGGGTCTTTAACAGCAGCAAAGCATGTATTATAGCGCGGTGTGATTTTATGATTTCATGCCTCAATGATTACAATTCAATTTCTACATTATTATATCTTTATTGAAATGTGCTAAACATTAATACGGTTGCATAAAATATTGTCTGTTGTGCCCTCTTTTTCGTTTATTATAATTATACACATGGAGTATTTTTATTTCATTTTATTTATTTTCGTGTTGTTCGGAAGACTTTAAGTTTTTCAAGTTTAGTGTCTGCATTGCATCTATGACTGCATAATTATGGGTTTTTGGTATAACGTCATTGTTACATAGATAGAGTTATGTGTTATAATAGATCCGACTTATAAATGCAACTTTTTTAGTGATTCCTGAATATAACCCTAAGATGGTTAGTTATTCATGGCTGCTGATATTCTTTTGTCGGCCAGTGCCATCGGTATAGGTGCAGAACATAGCCTCATTCGATAATAGTTCAAAATATATTATTTAAGTTAATTACATAATTATCGCTCTCCAATAACCATAGGAGTTCTTCGTGCTAGGTTAATTGATTGTAAATGCAATTAACAACACAAATATTAGAAAGAAAACAGTAAACTAAAAACTATCAGAATCACAAACGTGGAGCCCACGCTCTCACGTAGACCCCAATCAACGAATTCCCATTCAAACTTAACAGCATCAATATTGCTTAGTTCTCATTTGCATAGTCCACTTCAAAATCAGCCTCTACTTCGGAGAGCGTGTCATTGGTTGCTGGTTCTCTCTGGTCTAGAGGAGTATAGACGGGTGGAACGGGCAGAGAACGATTAGCGGATAGTTTAGTATAGGGACGTTGTTCCTGTTGCACAAGATCAACGTCGTTGTCTCGGGAGATGGTCAACGTTGTCGTTGCTTCAGGTTGGTCGCAATTCATGGAGTCATCAGTGAGGTTCTGCTGTGCATGTTCCTCAATATCATCGTAAGCATGTGCTGAGCTTAGACTTCCGTTGACGTCTGCTTTCTTAGACTGCTTTTCTGTAAGAACATATTTGAACTCTCAATAGCTATAATTAAGAACTCGATTGTAAATTGTAGAACTGAAATTTGTAACCATTCCATTGGACAATTCGAACTAGTTTTATAATGTAATGTAATATTAGTCTACTATCCATTTGAATAGTGCACTTCAGGCGCCTTTTATCACTGCTCAGAAAGCAGAACAACATTATTATAGCCTAAATGTAAAAATGGGCTATATAATTATGATAAAGCAGAATTTATTTGAAATTGTTGCCACACGCAAGGTGTTGAACGAATCTCAACAAAGTTGATTTTCATAGCCACCCTTTGTAATTCAATACCTTTAAAAAATGGTACTGGATTGGAAGGAATGTGATCTGCATGATGAACAGAAGTTATCGTATTTAGTAACATGGTACATACTAGAACTTGCCACAAAGCAAGATTATCAATTAGAACTGCGCCATTGCCCATATTATTCTGACAGTGCCATTTCCAAGATTGGATAAAGTTAATCATCTTTGGTATGACATAGCGTCGTTAAAAATGATCGCTATTATTATACTGCTCTGACATTTTACTTTTGAACATAATTCGGTAATTATGAAAAAATATTGAGTAACATATTATTTGAATTAACATAACAACATTAGCAACTGAGAATGTATTAAGCATAACTGAAAACCTGGAAGAATAATTAGATGAATGCATTAGCAGAGAGAGAGAGAGAGAATGAGACAGACAGAGACAGAGAGACAGAGTTGTGATAAAGTTTAGCCGCTAGCTTTGTCTAATGTCATTAACAGCAATCTATAAAAGCAAACCTACTTTAATTGCACGTGGAGCTATAGACAAAGTGAAAATAGTGTTTGCTGTGTAAATAAAGCACCAGGAGCAAAGCGTGCTGACTAACAACACGCTTGCCAAGGTCTATAATACAGTCAACCCTTCAGCATGTCCGCAAGGTGAATTTTGTAATTGTAATGATAAAGTTAATTACGAAAATTTATAATTTATCATGCAGGCTGTCTGCTTCAGCTGACGATTTTCACTTTTCTCTTTAGGTTGCAGTAGTCACGAGATGCGTGTATGTGATGACCTCATTTCTCTTTCAGTGGCAATTAATCGTCATTAAGCTATTATTACGTTATTAGACGATAATAAATACATTGACACATGCACGCATGCATGACATGCATACATATTATGTGTCGATGTACGTACATGCATAATAAGTTTCTGTGCATGTATGAATGTAGCCTATGTATATTATTGTGTTTGTATATTAACACGTATGCATGCATTTATATATGCAAAAGCGTATGTGTGCATAGATATAGCT
>JACEVL010004380.1:0-10276 GCA_020284085.1 Aporrectodea caliginosa
TATTCCACTGAAAATGAGGAGAAATCCTGTGTTGTTGAGAGATGGAATCGAACGATGAGGGATAAAATGTTTAAGTATTTTACAGCTAATTCAACTCGAAGATATATCGATGTATTAGGCGAAATGGTTAGTAATTATAATAACGCGAGACATTCTTCTATTAAAATGACGCCTGCAAAAGCGAGCCTGAAAAATAATGAAAAGACTGTATGGATGAACTTGTACGGTGATGAAATTTCAGAACCCATTAAGCCTATGTTCTCGGTAGGTGATAAAGTTAGAATAACGAAGAAAAAGACTACATTTGAAAAAGGATACACGGCGAGATGGTCTGAAGAGGTGTTTACCGTGTCTGGAGTTCAATACACTGATCCTCCGACCTATAAGATTAAAGATTATAACGGAGAAGAAATTCAAGGCTCATTCTACGAGCAAGAGCTACAGAAGACGACTCAAGAATTATTTAGAATCGAGAAGATTATTAAGAAACGCGGAAAGAAATCGCTCGTAAAATGGCTTGGTTATCCCGAGTCCTTTAATTCATGGGTCAATAATGAAGACTTAGTGCTCATGTGATTACGAGCAATAACTCCTTTTTTATATAACATACCTTATACACCGGCTCGTAGTGGCTGCTTAAGACGACGATGAAAACATTACTCCTCTTAACTGTTTTCCATCTAGCTAAACATATGAAATCGCGTTGAGAACGAAGACGATGATGTAGCGCAGATATTTATAGACACTCTTATAGAGAATATAAAAGATATTTACAAACGATTTAATGTAATAACGATTGATATTAAAATGGCAAATTCAACGCGATTGTTTAAATATGACTCGGACTCTGACTCGGACTCTGATTCTGAAATATCTAACGAAACTAAATCTGGTCAGAAAAAAAGTGTAACTTTTTCTACGGAACAGAATGATATAATAAAAGATGTAGATTCGAAATGGTTAAACGATTATTTAGAATTAAACGGACCTAACGTATTGCTATACAATGCATTTCGTTTCAGAGATATTATAAAATTAATAACTAATAAAATATCTTGGATATTATGTAAACATCACAGAGATAAAATTTACTCTCGTTTAATCAACTAATAATAAGATAAACAACCTTTAGTATTTTAAAACGAATGGGTGATTTTAAAATACTAAAAGTACCTTTGAATAAAGAGTTTGACGCGGATGACTCATCATCAAAACTGACGACTGATCGAAACTGTTGGGAACTTTCGCGCGCGATGACTCATCGATCGATACCTTGGGAATTTCCGATAGTTTCGATCGATGAGTCATAGCGAGAACTTGGGTATTATATAGAAATGTGGTTTCTTATAGGTTCAATTTGTAATAATAACCTATAGTTTGGGTGGTTGGCCCAGAGGATTTATTATTATACTACTTCTCACATACGCTTGACAGGCATATAGCAGACAAGCGGTATCAGTGGCGTAACGAAAGTGGCAGAGGGGGCAACCCGGCAACCGCCCCGAGCGCAGCACAAGGGGCGCAAAATTAGCTTTCATTGGTACAAAGTACTACGATATGAACGATTAAAAGTCAACTAGAGAACTTAAAAGGGGCGCAGTCATTAAATCTTGCCCTTGGGCGCTGAAACCCTTCGTAACGCCGCTCAGCGGTATACGCCGTAGTAGGCAGTTTGTAAGTCGTAGTAGCGGCATATAATGGGCCCATATATACATAATGTCCAAAAAATAAAAGCTGTAATCGCGTAAATAACGCGTTAAATGCCCAGCCCTTATTATATCATAATATCATATATTATGATATAGCCTAATATTACATGAACAAAGTCGTTAGCAGTCGATACCTTAGCGACTGGTTGCGACTTGAGGGTTCAACGGTTGGCGGCGGCGGATGGCGGCGGCGCCGGGGACTAGGCAGATTTGGTTTAAAAAATTGGCTCCAGGACAAGGTTCAAAGGGACAGTCAGGTGGATGGTGTTTATAAACGGCGAGGGATATAAGAGGAATCGGGATATGATTAGTGAAAGAGCAGTGTTCCCAGTTTTAGGCCTAAAGTGAAAGACTTGTGGAAAGATAGCAAGAGGTTCAATTAGTGAGGTCATAGGTATGATAGGATGGATCAGACATTTGTCGTAATTAGGAAGGGAGTTTGTTCTAGAGAGGCGGAACCGCTATGGCTGTGAAGCAATTTGCAAATATTAATGATGAGGTGACGGAAGGGCGGAGATGCGTTAGGGTGGAAGAAGATCGGGTTCAGCCAAGTGCTTGGATTGTATTATTAAATGACTGAATTGACTGATACTGCACAAGTCTATCAAATAACTGTGATTTAAAGTTTCTTCGGAAACTTGAAGAAAACACCCGAAACATTGTAAAGCTTGCTTTATTCATGAGAAATTAAATAATTATTGCGCTAATTAGTCTACTAGTATTTTAATCTGCAATACAACTTCAAGTTCAGTAGTAGTCTGCGTCTGGAGCCCTGGCGGTTAAGAGTTTGTCTCACTTTCGGCCTTGCGGAAAATGTCCTCTGACGTTGGGGCATTGCACAGGATGAACTGGATGAACTTGAGGCATTCATCGCCCGTGTAGGTTTGTGAATGACCCGAGACCTTCTCTAAGGAAGCTTAAGAGTGCTCCCTCACGTTCATGTTGACTTTGTCCATGGCGTGTTTTCGTTGACTCCCTGTGGCTTGACTCCGAGTCCCTTCCTTCTAATCTAGTCTTCTATCATCCTCCTTCTTATCCCTCGGCTCATTCCAGGGCAACAAAAAACAGGGCTTACGAGGTTTTACGCCACGCCAGAGACCCTCCTGCTTTACTAGGAGCTTACGGGGTTTTACGCCACGCCAGAGGCTCAGCAGGTCAAGAATAATACAAACACCACAACACAGAGCCATAGTGCAACCGTAACATTCATCTGAATCCATCCCATCTCCCCTCAAGCAGAAAACTCGCCGCCATGGCAGCAAACTCACAGGCACCAGTCACCTATAGAAACAGAGTAAAACAACGAAGGTTATTATTACACGTTACGACAGATAAATAGTATCATGAAAGGAAGGAATAAAATACAAGTCTCCTTCTGGGGCGGCCCTGTTGGTCGGCACCGCGCTGACATACACCAGGAAGCTTTATGTTCCAGTCTCAAGTCAACCAGGTTAGACATGCATGCGTGCAGCGCCTTTGTGAGGTAGCCGACTAAAAGACGCTATATTAAGTGGCTGATGCAAACAAGCAAACAAACATACATACTTACGCAAAATGCATGCATACATACATGGGCCTGCATACATACATACATAGGGCGTATACAAACACATATCAATTAGTGAGGTCATAGGATGCATACATACATGCATACGTACATTCTATTCTATTCTATTCTATTTATGGACTTATAAAGCGCCTCTCGCAGTACAACCTAATCAGAAGCGCTTCCAGTGCGAAGGGCCCCTCGAAAAGAAAAGTCTTAAGAGAACGAGCAGAAACAGTGGTACCCCCAGATAACATTACAGCACGAGTTAAAGCAGGGAGGTCATTCCACAGCAAAGGTCCAACGGAGGCATAGGCACGATGCTGTGCTGTGGCAGTCCGAGACCTCGGAACTAGAAGGTCATGATGGTCAGAAGAGTGGAGAGGGCGTCCAGAGGTAGCTGAGATAGGCCGTCTCATAAGATCACAGAGGTAGCGTGGAGCTTGACCTAAAAACGTTTTACACGTAAGAAAAAGAATTTTAAACTGAATTCGAGCAGTTAGAGGAAGCCAATGAAGGTCTTGAGTCATGAAAGTCGAAATATGGGAGAAACGAGGTAGGCGGGCAATTAAACGAGCAGCAGAATTAAGTACTGATTGCAGTGGAGCCAGGCGGAGTTTTGGTAAGCCCATAAGTAACGAGTTACAGTAGTCAATGCGTGAACAGACAAAGGCATGAACCATGGAAGAAAAAATCGGCGAGGGGACAGATCGTCGAATGGCACGTAGACGCCGCAAGTGATAAAAACTGGACCGAGAGAGATTAGAGATATGTGCAGAGAAAGAAAGAGTACTGTCAAGAGTAACACCCAGGTTACGGACATTTGTCAAGAAAGTAAATTGAGGGAACTGCTTGGCAAGTAAATCGTAATCAAGTTTAATTAGCTGTTGGCGAGTGCCAAGCCAGATCAATTGAATCTTGGAAGAGTTGAGTGAAAGACGATTAGAGGACATCCAACAATTGAGATCAGCAGAAAGAGATTCAATAGATTGGGAAAGAGCAAGCTGGTGAGAAGAGGGGCCATGAACAAAGGCCTGGACATCATCAGCATAGAGGTGACCAGAGGCCGAGTGTTTAGCAAAGAGAAGAGGAATATCGGCTGTAAACAAGATATAAAGAAGTGGACCCAGCACAGATCCTTGAGGGACTCCAACTTTAACAGGTACCCATGAGGTGCGGGAGTCTCCTAGAATAACCATTTGAGTACGATCAGTAAGATAGGAGCGAAACCGAAGAAGAGGAAGGCCACTAAGACCAAAGGAAATTTCAAGGCGATGTAATAGAATATCATGATCTACCATATCAAATGCTGAAGATGCATCAAAAACTGCTAAGAGAGTAACGTGGGATTTATCCATAGCAGAATAGATGTCAGAGAGAAGAGAGAGAAGAGCAGTTTCAGTTGAGTGGTGAGCTCTAAAGCCAGATTGTCTGGGCGGTAGAAGGCCTGACTGCTCAAGGTAAGGAAGAAGTTGCAGAGAAACAAGTCGTTCTAAAGTCTTTGAGAGAAAGGAGAGATTTGCAATAGGGCGATAGTTTTGGCATATGCTAGAATCCAGGTTGGGCTTCTTAAGAGTGGGAAACACAATAGCACGCTTCTGGGATGCTGGAAGGTGACCTTCTGAAAGAGACCTATTAAACAAGTAGAGAAGGAAGGGAACAATGTCATCTAGTACATCTACTATAACAAACGGGGGAAGGGGGTCAAGTTCACATGATTTTAAATTAGATGTAGAAAGCAGATGACGCAGTTCAGGTTCAAGGATAGGTCGAAAGTCCTTGAACACCGACTCAGTAGTAGTGTAGGAAGGTGGTGGTGAACCAGCTGTGGAATTTCGGAGCCCATCCAGTTTAGTTGTAAGCATCAGTAGAAAATCGTCCGCTGAGAAGGAAGGATTCGCGGATGTACGAGAAGATCGACCCAGTAGACCGGAGATAGCGGACCAGAGACGTTTTGGATTCTTTGAGTTCCTGTTGACCAAATCTTCCCAATACGCCGCCTCTTTCTGACGATACAGACGGTGAAGGGAGCGCAGTTGATTGATCCAGACGAGACGATCGGCTGGATCTCTAGAACGACGAAAACGTCGTTCAAGACAGCGGGTTCGACGACGCAGTTGATGACACTCTCGGTCGAACCAAACGGCAAGTGGCCGAACGCGAATCTTGATACCACGGAGTGGAATCATCTTGTCAAGAAGATTGCTGATCGTAGAGGAGTAGAGATCGTAGAGTTGTGAAGTTGACTGAGTATCTAGTTGCGAGGTAGAGGAGAAGAGAGGCGAGTTTCGCAAAGCCTCACTGAAGGCGCCTCGGTCGAGAGACTTCCATCCACGAAGATACCGGAGAGCATGAATGGGTTGTGAATGAAGAGGAGGGATAGAGAATTCAATAGGAGAGTGATCGGAGAGCGTCGGCGGAAGGATTTTTAAATCTTGTACCATAACGTCTTCAGGAGTGATGACAAGGTCAAGAGTACCGCCTTGAAGGTGTGTAGAGCCAGAGACGTGTTGACGAAGGCCGAATTGTGTTAGAAGATCCAGAAATCGGCTTGAAGGAGGTAGAGAAGGGTCTTCCAAGTGTAGGTGCATACATACATGCATACGTCGGGTTTCCGTCGGAATCACTCCACGGAGACTCTCCTGCTAAGTTGCGTATCTTTAGTTTGTACGTCGACCTGAAATTAATTTACTTCGTTTTTGGTGATTTTGACTGGATTTTCGTCGAGGCTATCGTGATGCGTATGGCGATTAGGGGATAGATTGGTTTCCCCCCCCCGGATACTCTAAACCGGTTTATTCCATCAGGGGGATAAATTCATACATCCTCCCGGTTAGTCTTAGGACGGATACTTTATTTCGTAATGCCGGTGCTATGGTACTTGAGGCCCCCCCCAAAGCCTTACTTGAGGCCCCCAATTATCCCAATAAGTGGCAATAACTACGAAAAATACACCTCAAATGACAACAAACGAGAACGACCGAACGTCGTGTCTCTTTAACCAAGCTCTTTCACAGATAACAGAAACAGCGAATAAACAAACTAAGTAAGCCTACAATACATCGCATCGATACTCGAGCTCATGTCTCAGGAAAACTGTTTCCGTCTCGCCTTCTTTCCACGAATCGTTCCAATAGCTCGTCATAGTTCGGGCAGTTCCACTTGCAATAATTATTGAAATCATCGATAATCTGCTGCTGAGCATGGTGGAACGATTTGATTCCCTTACCAGGCGCGGCCTCTTGGCTAGGCATCTGTTTTCTAGTTGACTTAATTTTCTTCTCCTACTAATCGTTTTCTTTATACCAAAATTATTTTTGACTTTGTATGTAAAGCGCTGAGAGCTTGCGTTCAATAAAGAACACACTTACTTACGACCAGCAATATTATTTTACTAATGAACTCGTTTCAGAAGCAGGGCCGGATTTAAGCATGGGCTACATGGGCGCCAGCCCAGGGCCCCAACCACTTAGGTCGCCACAGTTGCTATTTTATTTATTGTGCCCCTTCACTGCATGTATCATCTTTCCTATAGAAAAGAGATTCTAAGAGTGACTGACTAGATCTGAGTGGTGGGCTTTTGAATGACCACTGTATTAAATAATCATAATTTTGAGGTAGGCCTATGGGATTGTCCCTGTTGAAGACTGGCACTGCGCATCAACAAAGGCAACAAATCCGCTACACAAAAGGGCCCCACAATATTGAATGCCCATGGGCCCCCACCACCCTAATATCCGTCCCTGTTCAGAAGCCGCTGCTTCATAATTTTTATAACTTGATGCTTGGGTTTCGAAAACAAACAGTCACAAATAGGGATAATGACCAGCCAAATTTGGAGGCCCATTTTAAACTTGAGGCTCCTAACGGGAAAATATGGTGCAACATTACCAAGAATGTATGTTTCTTCCAAGATTTGAAGACATAGGAATCAATTTAGTAATTGTAGGCTAATTAGTAACTATATCACACCATTTTCTAACGCACGAGGCATCAGCCGATGGCGCACAAAAGCCAAACCGTAATAAGATTGATCCATACATAGGCGTCTTAGGGCTGTTCGGCGTTCTGTCTCATCTTCTGTTTTTACCACTCTGGTTCATGCTTTCATATGCTCCCGAATTGATTACTGTAATTCTCTTCTCATTGGTCTTCCTATATAAGGTTCGTCTTTCACCCCTTCAGTCGGTCCTAAATGCTGCCGCCAGATTAATAGCACGCCTACCACGGTACTCTCACATTTCTACTTTCATGTTTGAACAACTGCTCTCTGTTCGCATTAAATTCAACGTCGTTCAAGGCACAAAGGGGTCTTGCCCCAAAATATTTAGCTGATGTATTACTCCGGCCTCTTTCAGCCTCCTCCCATCGACCACTACGCTCATCAAACAGACTTGAGCTTCTAGTTCCTCATACAAGAACAGCTATGGCCCAGTCCCGGTCCTTTACCTCAATTGGTCCCTCTCTTTGGAATGCGCTGTCTCCATCTACTCGCTCTCGAATTCTAGCTAGTAACCTCTCTTCCAACTAACCTTTGCTTTTCTCAAAACCTTTTCTTCTCTTTGGCCTTGCGCACTGGGAGCGCTTCTGAATGGTTCACCCTATGAGAGGCGCTGTTTTAATAAATGTTTGAATACAATACAATAGAATACAATACAATACAATACAATAGGTCACGGCGGTTAAGCACAGTGACTGTTAAACATTGTTCATAATAATAATAATAATATTTTCGTTAATTGAAACAATCCGGTTGACAAACCGCAACCGGTTACAGTGTACAATAATGCAATTGAAACAATTCACAAGAACACAAATGACAGAAGACATAAATCTACACCCGAACAGACAGCCTGCAATACATGTGAGGCTTACCTTAAGTGAATATCTTTCTGTCTGTCTTAACTCTTTTCTGATTTTCGACTGTTTGAAATGCCATTCTTGTTGATCATTCGATTGTTGGTCGGTTTGCGTCTTCAAAAATGCAGTTATTTCGACGAATCTTCGAATTTAAACTTTTCTTGTTTACATTTTTTATGATTTTCTGTTCGAAACAGCAATTGTGTGTCGCACATTCTTGTTCGTTTAGTGTCTTCTTTAACTGGCTTCGTTGAATTTCGTATTTTTACCTCTTCAAATCGACGATTTTCAATTATTTTTGTTCAAATTGTCTAACCTCATCTCACCTCCTCCATGAATCTCGACTCGTTTCCTATAGACAAAAATTTTATTTGTCAAGAAACAATCGATGCAAAGATGACGTCATCGCCAGAAGATGACGTTTTCGCAAGAAGGCTTTGTTTATTATAAAATACGTCATCAGTATTATGCATTGAGATGTATAATATAATATATCACTTATAATATATCTCATTGGTATTATCAGTAGGCTTTTGTTGTTATTCGCCTAAATCAAGGACGCAATTTACAGGCGTCAAGCCTAAATCAATTTATCGGCCGTGGTTGAGTTACTCGTATTTTTCCTATGTCCGAGAATCCTACCTGCACATTAACTTTCTCGTAAGGTAGGCCTACAACAATTGCCGGCCTTAGTCCCACCTCTTCAAGAAATCTTACCCTAATCCATCCACTCCACCACCTTCCAATTCCTCTCTTTCTAAACACAACCCACCCTCCGTCTTCTTCTCTATCCAGAGGTTGGTTCAATAATCTGTCGTCATTTGGCCAAGTTCTATTGCCGCCCTAATGACCCTACCAACCAGCAATAATATCCGTAGGCTATAGGTGGGCCCATATGGGCTCTATACGGATCCCATATGGGAATAAGGGTCCTATTGTGAGCATTGTATGGGCATGCTAACAGGGTAATATCCATGTTTATTTGAATAATAATCTAATAATTATTTTATTTATTGGCGTCTCGTTTGCAGTTTTAAATTAGATTTAATGTACGATTTTAAGTGTTTAATTGTTTAATTAATTCTGACGTTTTGCCGCCCTCCGTAATGCACCACTCCAGGCCGCAGCCTCGTTTGTTCATTTAGGCAACTGTAGAATCCGCATTCTATCTAGGCTATGTCTGGGCTTCTGTCAAACGAATTTTGTTCTTCCGTTCTTATCCTTTGATATCCTCTGAGTCTGATCTGATGCAGCGCGGTTCAGCGTGATTGTCGTTAACGATAACGATAATGAAAATGTTCGTTAACGGAAATAAAATGATTTTGTTAACTATAACTGTAACTAAAAATATCATTAACTATAACTGTAACCATAGCGTAAATAACACTAACGAAAATTCATCGTTATCTTCGTTACAAAAAAATAAAAATAAAAAGTGCAATATCAACATACATGAGAACGTGAAACTGCGCTACAGCTAATAGCCCATGTTCCCCTCAGATTTTGGATTTGTGAATTAACCCAGTTGTAGTAGTAGTGGCTAATTTTAATTAAATAATATAGTTATTTCTAAACGTTTCTATAGCGATTGCCACCCAGGTTGACTAGCGCAAATTCACAAAATTAGTAATCGTAATAATCTTGTAGTCAAAATGTCTCCAAAGATCTTGAGCGGCCGGAAGCGTGAGGTGATCTCTGGAGTCATTTCAATTACGAATCAGTCACAAATAAAAGTTGCTGTGGTTTTAAATGTGCTTGGTGATCTTTGCCGCCTTTACACCGTCTGTAACTAAAAAAATCTGTAAGGAGAATCACACTGATGTGAAGTGCTATCTTCACATAATTACGAAATGATCCCTGAACTTGTTTCAGCCGATATATGAAATTCTCTCTTGAGCTTGTTCGTCCTTGAATGATTCCATCAATTCAACAAACTGCACAAGCTCATTTCCTAAGCATGCATTAAGGTCGTCTTTATAGATCTCAATGAGATTCGACGCGGGTGCCAGTAATTCTTGTGATAAGAGCACATCCAGTTTGCGTAGTAAGCCGAACCAAGACGAAATAAACTCGTAGGCCGACACACCAAGCCAATGTTGCAAAGCAGTAACAATGCCTGGTAGAAAGTATTGTATTGGAAATTTATCTGACTGCGTCAACA
>JACEVL010004382.1:0-14333 GCA_020284085.1 Aporrectodea caliginosa
ACTGCGTTCTCTCCCTCGGTTTCTCTCGGCTTCTCTCGTCTCTTTCCGTTGCGGTCCTCTTTGTCCTCTGCCTCTTGCAGGTAGCACTTGTCTTCAGCAGGCTTCGTCAATCTGAAGCGTTCCTCTCTCCTCATCAGGAGCACCAAAACATCGCGTCAGTCACCAAACCGAGAGAACGACTTTTCTCTCTGTGTTCGGCTATCTTATAGTTACTCTTGTCCCGTGGAAAGGGTTGTAGGCGGTGTCCCCATGTTTCTTTCCTTCCTGACTATTGGTCGTCGCCGTGTCACTCCTTCCGTTCGTCGCGTTGTAGAACTTCTATCTGGACCGGTTCATTTCCAGATGGACGGGTTCATTTCACTGCAAGGCGGGCGTAACTTATCGTAGAACTTATGATGGACAAGTAGGCGGCATCAGAAGGCGGCGCGTGGCGGCGGTTGATCGACGCTTCATCCGGTCACCATCCCTACGTGGGGCTGGCAGGCGTGCGCTGCTAGTCCGTATCCGTCAGTGTCCTGTTGTCTGTCCGTCTAAATATTCCTCTAGTCAAATCTCAGTAATGATTACGTTACAATTACTACTATTGTAATTCCCAAATCCCTTTAATAGTACAAATACTTGTACAGAAAAATTATTGTAAAACCGATGCAGTTTTACAATAATTTTTCTGTACAAGGACTGGCGTTTAAAGGGCACAGACAATCTAGAAGTTTTACAAATAAAGGTAACTATTTGACTTGTCTGGATTATCTTGCTTGAATTTTATCCATTCTTGGACCATATAAAGAATTTCGCGAATTGTGGGCAAGGATGTTTTGCAACTTAAACTTTCTCTTCTATTTCTATTACGCTGTCTGTGACGAGTGGTCAAAAGAGTAACACCGATTCAGTTTCACATAATTAATTTTTCAAGCATTTTTAATATTATATAACATAGCATTGTTGCATTGTATTGCAACAAACGAGTACTGTACACTTATCGCATTTTTTAAAGCTAAAATCAAATAACTTCACATTCCTTGAAAATAGCTTCTATAACTAATCCTAAGTAGTGTCAATAACACTCGCAAAAACGGCTTCAAGTTCAACTTCGTGGGTTTTTGCACGTGATAGGTTACACACCACCAGAGTCTCAGACTCGGTCTACAAGTTCAGAAGGGCCCCAAAATGTTTGCGCCTAGGGAACCGTTTTCTGTAAAAGCGCCTCTGTTGAGCGATGGTGGTCATTCTGAGGAGGAAGGCCGTGCGAACGGAGAACCCCAAGAGCATACAGCGACGAGGCACAAGAGGAGAGTGCCCCTCGAGGTGGGAATGCATGCCAAGGTCACAACTGAGTATTACCCCGAGGATCCAGTTCTTGTCAAACCGCTCGGCACCCTCTAATATCGAATACATTCAGCTTTTAGATCTCAGTAAATATTAAGTCTAAAATGACATCTCTGCCTAATGACAAGGTATAGGCATTCATTAATATATGTATTCACCCACACATGGACCCACCTATGGACCCGCATCTACTCCATCCGCCCACTAAGTTATTCATACATTCATTCGTTCAATCATCCATCCATCCATCCATCCATCCATCCATCCATCCATCCATCCATCCATCCATCCATCCATCCATCCATCCACACCCATCAACCCATCAAGTCATTCATTCATTCATTCATTCATTCATTCATTCATTCATTCATCCATTCATCGATCCACACAACAACCAACTGGTTTCTCTGTCCGTGTATCCAGCCATCATCCCTCCTCCCCCTCCTCCCTCCCTGGTTTCTCCCCCTCCCTCCCTCCTCCCTCCTCCTCCCTCCCTCCTCCCTCCCTCCCTCCCTCCCTCCCTCCCTCCCTCCCTCCCTCCCTCCCTCCCTCCCTCTATGCGTCCATCCATCATCCATTCCTCCATTCATCAATTCATCCATTTGTCCATCGAAGCAACCTGAGAGAAACCCTATCTGAACATCCAAGCCTTACCCAAAGAGAGAGTGAACCGAAGCTCCATCCATCCAACCACCATCCACCCACCAATCCATTCATCTATCCGTCTATCCATTCACCAAACAGCAAGAGCCACGCGCCAGACCATCAGCCATTCATCCATTCATCCACTCATCCATCCTTACATCTACCCATCTATCAAGCCATTCATTCATTTATTCATTCATCCATCCTCACACTCTTTCACCTATCAAGTCATTCATTCATCCACCTACCCACCCTGTATGAAGACTGAAGTCCTACCAAGAGAAAATCCTTGGGCTGTGCTGTTATGTTACCGTGAAGGCTACTCCACTGAAACTGCTCTTGCCTTAACGCTGGCAACAGCTTCTCATCTAATGATACCTTAAATGCATGCCTCTCAGTATGCCTTGACCTTAGTGCTGCTTTTGACACTGTCGACCACCACCTACCCTCTTATCTTCGTCCGTTGTTCACGGTCCAACCACTTCGCTCAACCTGCTACTCTTCCGCCCTAACACATTTCTGCCCTTCCATCACCTCATCACTAAAATTTGCAAATCACTCCGTGGCACCGTCATGGGCTCTCGTGCATTCCATGTTGCTGCCCCCAAGGAATGGAATCGACTGCCAGTGTTTACCTGTTGCTCAATCTCCTTTTCTTCTTTCAAGAAACGCGTCAAAACTCACTATTGTTCATTGGCCTTCAAACATATGGATATCTAACTACTCTTCACCTGGTAACTCACTAACCGCCTCAGATTCGCATTTCTGTGTGACTTTGCGCACGTTTAAGGTGTTTGTAATAATAATAATAATAATAATAATAATAATAATAATAATAATAATAATAATAATAATAATAATAATAATAATAATAATAATAATAATAATAATAATAATAATAATAATAAATAAATAAATAAATAATAATAATAATAATAATAATAATAATAATAATAATAATAATAATAATAATAATAATAATAATAATAATAATAATAATAATAATAAAATAATAAAATAATAATAATAAAAATAATAATAATAATAATCAGGAGAGAAACGCCAAACTGTCAGGCGACGTAGGTGTAAATAATAATAATAATAATAATGCTTGGCATAAAACGCATCAAGTGTGGAAATCTAGGGATAGGGCAATCAGGAGAGAAACGCCAAACTGTCAGGCGACGTAGGTGTAAAGTGTAAACTGCTATCAATATCTATAGTTACATCATACAACTAAACTGAAACCAAAGCCCTCGATGCCTGGGTGAAATTTGAGGGGCCTGGGATAAAGTTGGTAGGCGCGAAGCTTGCATCATACTCACAACCCTTGACAAGACAAAGTTGAGTCACCGATTGGGGTTCGGGGCACATCTAAAATCTAAATGATCTACACATATCAAGAGTGGCGGTTTTGGCATGAGGGTGGGCTGAACCCCTGGACACCCCAGTGTCACTGGACACCCCGAAGCGTTAAACCGTTCGGCCGTTTGCGTTTTATGCCAAGCATTCGAACATAACAGCACAGCCCTAAGAATTTCTATTTCGGGTCATTCTAGGGTTTGGATTTTCAGGTTGGGTTTCAATCTTTTGGTAGGACTTCAATCTTCATACAGGGTGGGTGCACGTGGTGGATGAATGAATGACTTCATAGGTGAATGGGTGTAAGGATTGATGGTTGGATGAATAAATGACCGAAAAACTTGGTGGGTGGATGAATGTAAGGATGGATGAGTGGATGAACGATGAATGGCTGGATAGTCTGACGGATGGCTGCACTGCTGTTTGGTGGATGGAGACAGACCGATGGATGAATCGATGGATGGAGGGGTGGATGGAGAGCGTCAGTTCACTCTCAATCTTTGGGCAAGGTTTAGACGTTCAGATAAGGTCTCAATCTCAGGTTACTTCGATAGACAAAATGGATGAATCAATGAATGGAGGGATGGATGGACGCATAGATGGATGGATACACGGACCAGTTGGTTGGTGTGTGGATGGATGAATGAACGAAAGAATGACTTGATGGATGGATGGTTTCATTCATACATTCATTTCAAGAACTAACCATAGCACCCCTTCAGGAAACCTACTCAGAGGCGCTCTCAGCCCAACCACGGCAATAAAGACTAGACTTGAGCAAATTGTAAAACAGTTCTACTGGACCTTGGCATGCAGCAGGCACACCTCCAAAGGGAGTCCATTCCAAATGGAGGGTCCAACAATTGAGAAGGCTATGCGCTGCCTAATTGAGGAGTGAGCCCGAGGGACTAAAAGCTCTCCCCCAGCAGAAGATCGGCCAACAATGTCAGAGACTGGGCGGCAAAACAGGTATTACGATTACAAATAACCAGATTACGATTACGAATAACCAGATCGCTCATTGGAGATTTGCTCTTCAGAATAGAAAATGTGTTGACATGAGCTCCTGTTGTCATTTCATATGACGGCGGGATCTGGTTGCTCGGAACACTTCACAGAGCGAGCATGACATCACTGGAAAACTTGGCCTTGAACTTCATTTCCTGAACGTCAATCATCAACTTGTGAAGTGTCCAGAAGCTCTGTGGAGTCGTTGAATTTGCTCTGACTAAGCTGACTGCAATTGGAAACAATGACAAACTGATATAATTATATTTTTGAGTCAGCAAAAAACTGCAATATTATTAATTCACAGTGTATATGCTCTGCGATAAATTGTAGGCTACTGTGATAATATTAAAGAAAATAATCATGGAAATAAACAACCATAATTATTGTTATGTCTAGCTTTTCTGACAACATTTAGCAAATACCAAATTATCAGACTTAACTTCGACTTGCATCAAGTGAAAGAAGAAAACATAAAAACAATGTGAAGATTTGGTTATCTGTAAGTATAATATTATAATCTTTTTAACAGAAATTCCATAGGCCTACCTGGCTATTGCTCAGGTCTTAGACTGCACTGGAGCACAGTATGTGGGCATCCTTGCACGACTTGACTTTGGATGCGATATAGTTGCATACTGGTACATCGGCCATAGCCAGGCGTAGCTGTAACTGTAGTTGGTCTTTGTGAAGATGGAGCAGGTGTCACCTAAATCAATAGCATGTCATCAATTTCATCTTCAACCAATGTTTGCATTGACATGGCATCTACTAATAAAGAAATCTCAGATCCTCTGACCGGCTTGACCTGTTTGTTCCCCGGGTTAGGACCACAATGGCTCAATCCAGATCCTTTGCCTGCATAGGTACCTCTCTATGGAATGGACTTCCTCCTTCTCTACGCCCTACAATCCTCTCTGGTAGCATCTCTACCTCTTTCTCTCACCTTAAAACCTTCCTTTTCTCTCGGAATACCTCGTACTGGGAGCGCTTCTAAAAAAGCTTATGCTATGAGAAGCGCTTTATAAATGATCAAATACAATACAATACAATAATATGATTGGTAAAATATCACTTAGAGGACGTCTACTTGCCCGCACTGCTACTAAGCAGCGCCGAGCATTCTCTATCGTTGGTCCAACAACGTGGAATGACTTACCATCCTTCCTTCGCCTATCCCCTCGTAATTCTACTTCCTTCTATACACAACTGAAGACTTTTCTCTATGATCAGGCCTGGCTCGGGAGCGCCTCTGAGTAGAACCCTTGAAGATGCGCTATACAAAATTGATTGGTAAAATATCACTTAGAGGACGTCTACTCATTACGAGCTCCACTCATCTAGGTAGGTATTCCTGTTTAACGACACTGTGTAGTAACATAGACCATTAGCGTCGCCCTCCTCCTTTATCCAGGCTTGGGACTGGCACCGGCTTGCACTAAGCACGGATGTGCAATGCACGGACGTCCGGTGGCGGAGTTCTCCACTCATCTCATGGCAAGTACGGAATATATAATGGCAGCAACAAAATGGCGTCGGAATGGACTTCGATAAATATGACGTCATAATATGATAGACGACATATCGTTTAGAGACCATCTAAGCTCCTTAAATCTTACCGTATAGCGCCATCTACAACCGAGTTCTCCACTGATCCCAATACATGTAGGTTGTCGAGAATGACCGATTCTTGCTTTCGACTTTCATTCGTCCAAGTTCCATGCATGGATCAAGAAGACTACACGAATCATCGAGGGATCTAAAATTGAATATAGTTTCGAAGGGCGCATATTGAATTGACCGTTATGCCTATTATAGTCTTGCACTATCTAGCCTGTTAAACCGAGTTGGCCTACACATCTATCGTGTATGCCTCAAAGCCATTCCTTGCCTCAAAGCATAGAGAAGCAAATTATATCTAGCTTGGGCCTAATACAATCAGCCGATACAAATTGGCATTGTTATCCTACGTTGCATGAACTCAACCCTCTAAAGAATACTGTTGTAAGCCGCTTAAAGTCTAAATTTTAGGGCCTAATCGACCGGTTAATCAAGCGTATAAAATCGAATCACATACATTTGAAAATTCATCTTCGTTCTTCCACTTCAAACATCTTCAGAACCTACTCTAATTCTTCTTCGGGTATTTTTCAACTTGTTTCGGAATGTTTTCTTAAATGAAATAAGTTAAAGCAACGCCCCTGCATTGTCGCTACGCGGCGCTCTCTTATGAGAAATGGTCAAATTATACTATGACGTCATAATGCACTTCATTGAATGAAATCCTTATCAAACGCCTCTCTATTTCTTTTGGACTCGCTGACCGTCCGCTTGATTGGATCACATCTTTCTTGGCAAAGTAGACGACGTTGACAAGCAGTATCTGCATTGCGCTCCCCTGCCTCGATCGGGGCTGCCCGCACAATGCAGCAGGCAATGGGGGCCCTCGCAGATTGGATGTCCTCAAACCGGCTCCGCCTCAACGCCCAAAAACCCATTTCATCTGGTTGGGCACCAGGCAACAGCTGGCCAAGCTAGACCGAAGCGCTCTCTCAGCTGAATTCCCCACTATGTCCTTTTCTCTGGTGGTGCGTGACCTCGGGGTGCTATTGGACCAAGAGCTCACCTTTGCACCTCATATAAACCAGGTATGCCGCAGCTGCTACTACCAGTTGCGGCAGCTCAGGGTCATTGCTCGCTCCCTGACTTTTAAAGCAGCAGTCTCCCTAGTTCACGCGTTTGTGCTGAGCCGCCTAGACTATTGCGCTTCCATTTACGCTGGTCTCCCGCGGGTTCGAATCGAGAGGCTGGAGCGGGTTCACCGGGCTGCGGCTCGACTCATTGGCGGATTTGGTAAGACCGACCGCATATCTCAGTATATGCGTGAGGTATTGCACTGGCTTCCTTTCCCTCAGCGCATCTCATACAGGATCGCGTCCTTGGTGTGGCGGTGCTTATCAGGCTGGGCACCCTCTTACCTGCGTGAGCTATGCCGCCCTCTTTCCACTTGCACGGGCCGCCGAGCACTGCGCTCCTCTGTCCACGGTGACCTGGCGGTCCCATTCGCCCGCTCTGCAACAATGCAGAGCCGTTCCTTCTCTGTGGTTGGTCCAACAACCTGGAACGGGCTAACATTAGATTTACGACACCTTCCAAACTGTTCTCAGTTTCACCAACTGTTGAAAACTGCATTCTTCCGTATGGCCTGGGTCGGGAGCGCCTCTGAGTAGGGATCTTGATAAAATTGATTGATTGATTGATTGATAATGCACTTCATTGAAGTTCATTCTTATTTGTCTACATAAAAATGAGTCTATGCATGGACTTCTGTATAATAGCTAGCAATTATTAAGACGTCTATGGTCCATGGTCCATAATATATGACGTCAAATTAGAGAAATCTGCAAGAATGGGTCTATTACGTCTATGAAAATGACGTCATAATGCTTAGACACGGAAACAGGAGATTAGACACAGACATGCAAACAACGGAAAAGAGTCCCTCTAACTATGTCTTCGTCTGGCTGTTTGTGTTTCTGTTTTTCTCTCGGTGGTCAACTCGTCTCTCTAGTCTGTCCGTCGGCCATTCGGTCTGTTGCTATGGTTTCGACTGCAGGCTATGTTTGTCTCTCTGTCATCTTCAAAATTTAACCTTGATAAGGCGATTTGATACTGTTATGTAAAACGGTCCTGAATGGTTGGCTATACTTTCAAAAAGCGCTATACAAATATTTAACAAGCCAAAATCATGAACAACAGATGCAGTAAAAGAAGGGAATGCACGCCATAAAATTTTCTTACTTTTATGCAATACTTATTTTTCTCACTAACTTTCATACTTAGTTCTTAGGCTACTTGCATCAGTATAATTTCATGTTTTACCATACTTCCTTACTTAATTACCGATTGTTTTCGGTCGTTGAAATGACGATGAACAAATGTTTGTCATACGTTACGAGTAATTTCTTTTTCACTTCGAGGATCGGCTGCCGCTCAGTTCGGAACTGTTCCTCGTCATCTTCTCCAACATCTGCGTCTTGTTTTGTAGCATTTTCATCGTCCCCCCCCCCCCCGTCTTTTGGATATCTTTCTTCTTCTCCTGTATCGCCTTCTTCGACGTCTGCTCCCTCCGACAGAAACTAATGGAATGTGGCCGAAACATTATAGAACAAAGGAAAATTACGTCATTTTGCGATGACGTCAATAAGAGAAAATAAGCTGAGACAGAGAGGGGTGTTATTATATAGAAATATTTCTATATGTCGAGTATTTAATAAACGTATTTAAATAACCGTGCTGCTTATGCAGTATTTCATACTACACGACAGGCACGTAGCGATACTTAAATTCAAGAAGAGGCAACTTCACAGACCACTGGCAAAATTCTGGTCATTGAAGCCATTTATTTAGTCAATCGAAGTCCCAGTATATAAAAAAGCAAGAGGAGGGAACTGCCTCATCGTGCCTCAATGTAGCTACGCCTATGTAGGCCTATATACTATAGGCTTTGAAAGGTAGGCCTAATGTAAAGTAACCTCATCATCAAATCAAATTTATTTGAATCGATTCCATGAACAATGTACACAATATTCATACAGTAATTAACAGATTTCATTTCGTAAGTGCCTTTAGTAGGTAGCAGAAATTGAAGAGGTCATAGTCTAACAGATTAAGTAGTAAAATCGATTCGTGGGGTGAAGAAGCCCACGGGGCTTATCTAGTCTTAGCTTTACATAGCCAGTGAGCATTCGTGTATTAGTCTTATTCTCTTTATGTCGTTATGTGATATATATTGTTGTTATGTTTTTTGGATTGCAATTAGATATATATTTCTGTTATGTTTTTGGGTTGCAATAAATTGATTTGATTTGATTTGATAATATTCTGACAGCTGAATCTAAGCCTGCATTAACCAGTTACCCACTGACCGCAAGAGGTATAGCCTACCAGTTATAGAAGCAGGAGGTCATGGCGCCTACAGAGTTAGGATCTGAAAGAAGAGGACATGTGATGGCAATGTCCTGATGAAGAATTGTTGCTGTAGTCCACCATCGACTTCTAAAGAGTCCCGCTCTTCAAAGACATTCCGCCTCGAGAGTATAAGTTCTCTCAGACAGACTATACTTCCTAGATGATAGATGAACCCCAGGTGTTAGTTGTTAGATTTCAGAATCTACTGGAAGGTCCCGCCCTCACTTGAAGGAACTAGTTTATTGGTTAGTATAAGTAGGTAAGGTTTGACTGAGGCCACACCTTTGGTCGGAATCTTATGATGTCAATCTTGGGATTAAAAATTGGACGAACCAACCAAGAGTCATCTTTACCAAGCGCTTCCAATGACCTAAGATAAGTAAGTCAGTAGGCTATAGATAGAGCTGAGTCAAACAGTCGAGAGAGTAGTCAGAGCAATGTCATGTGCAGAGTATAAATACTTGTATAAATCAATGTAAACACATTTATAGGCCTGCAGGAAATAATTATTGTCCTTGTAGCTGAAAACATTCAAACGTTCAATTAACTCTATGCTAACAATAAAAATGTGCAGCTAGTATTAATCCACTATGTTAGATCATCAGACACTGGAAAACTCAATGTTAAGAGAAGAAGGAGAACGTTCTTGAATAGCTCTCTGCACCATAGCATCCGACTGCATTCCAATTCATTATAGGCCTAAACATGGTAAAACTTGCAAGTGCTTGATGCAAAGTAGGCATTAGGCCTAAGTTCAAATAAGTAGGTCTACTATTTTCTGTATCAATCTCAGTCTCTGTTCGGCAGATGTCGCACGATATTTCCATTGTCGCTAGTTTGATAGAGCAGTCGGATCTTTAATACCAACACGTAGGCTACAGACTGCAAGAGTAGAAACAAATTCATAGAATAAATCTTTCATGGCTTCAAAAGTAATGCAGTGTGAACGACTGAAAGAACAGAAAGACAATGAACGGAATGAAAACGAATGAAGAAAATGCGTAGGCTAAAAAAAATGAAAAACGCCCAAGTTTTTGACTAAAGTTTTTCTTTAACAAATGCATCTTTGAACTGATTTACTGAGTAGAAAGGCATAACAATTTCAAATCAGTAGAACTATCACATTTATTGTCGTATGCAAGGAATTGGTAATAAATTTTGTTAATTGTCCTTTCATAGTATTTTAAACAGCTCACAGATGGATACTTGCACTAAGCGCATGTCAATAATCTGGTTCCCGCGACCAGAGACGCCGACTTTTAGTAAAAGGTACTGGGGCAAGAATTTCTCCAGCTTCGGTTTCATTGTTTAGTTGAGCTAAGCTTTAGGCTACGTGCTCATCTGCAGAACATCTCTATACCAACAGGGTTCAGCCGCTACCATCGGCCGAACCTAAGGTGGGTTAGGCAGTGATGTAGTACTCGAGTCCGGCCTAGGACTCGAGTCCGACTCGAGACCGATTTTTTGTGGACTCGGACTTGGCTTGTCGCGACTCGGACTCGGACTCGAAGGCCCGGACTCGAATTTGACTCGCTGACTCGGTTTTCGAGTCACAATTTTGTCCCGCGAAAAAATACTAGTTGAATACTTGCTTATTTGCGAGTTATAAAAGAGTTATTGAAAAGAGGAATTGAAAAGAGTTGCTGAAATGAGTTGCTGAAAAGAGTTGCTGAAAAGAGTTGCTGAAAAGAGTTATTGAAAAGAGTTATTGAAAAGAGTTATTGAAAGAGTTATTGAAAAGAGATATTGAATAGAGTTACTGAAGCGTTTTTGAAAAGACTAATTCAAATGAGTGATTGAAATGAGTGATTGAAAAGTTATTGAAAAGAGTTATTGAAAAGAGTTATTGAAAAGAGTTCCTGAAAAGAGTTATTGAAAAGATTTATTGAAATGAGTTATTGCAAAACGTTTTTGAAATGAATGATTGAAATTATTGATAGAAATGATTGTTTGAAATGAATGATTAAAAATAAATCTTTAATAACTCTTTTCAATAACTCTTTTCAATAACTCTTTTCAATAACTCTTTCAATAACTCTTTTCAATAACTCTTTTCAATATTTCAATCTCTTTTCAATAACTCTTTTCAATAACTCTTTTCAATAACTCTTTTCAATAACTCTTTTCAATAACTCTATTCAATAACTCTTTTCAATAACTCTTTTCAATAACTCTTTTCAATAACTCTTTTCAATAACTCTTTTCAATAACTCTTTTCAATAACTCTTTTCAATAACTCATTTCAATAACTCTTTCAATAACTCTTTTCAATAACTGTTTCAATAACTCTTTCAATAACTCTTTTCAATAACTCTTTTCAATAACTCTTTTCAATAACTCTTTTCAATAACTCTTTTCAATAACTCTATTCAATAACTCTTTCAATAACTATTTCAATAACTCTTTCAATAACTCATTTCAAAAACTCTTTTCAATAACTCTTTTCAATAACTCTTTCAATAACTCTTTTCAATAACTCTTTTCAATAACTCTTTTCAATAACTCTATCAATAACTCTTTCAATAACTCTTTTCAATAACTCTTTTCAATTACTCTTTCAATAACTCTTTCAATAACTCTTTTCAATAACTCTTTCAATAACTCTTTTCAATAACTCTTTTCAATTACTCTTTCAATAACTCTTTCAATAACTCTTTCAATAACTCTTTTCAATATCTCTTTTCAATAACTCTATTCAATAACTCTTTTCAATAACTCTTTTCAATAACTCTTTCAATAACTCTTTCAATAACTCTTTTCAATAACTCTTTCAATAACTCTTTCAATAACTCTTTTCAATAACTCTTTTCAATAACTCTTTTCAATAACTCTTTTCAATAACTCTTTTCAATAACTCTTTTCAATAACTCTTTTCAATAACTCTTTTCAATAACTCTTTCAATAACTCTCTTTCAATAACTCTTTTCAATAACTCTTTTCAATAACTCTTTTCAATAACTCTTTTCAATAACTCTTTCAATAACTCTTTTCAATAACTCATTTCAATAACTCTTTCAATAACTCTTTTCAATAACTCTTTTCAATAACTCTTTTCAATAACTCTTTTCAATAACTCTTTCAATAACTCTTATCAATAACTCTTTTCAATAACTCTTTTCAATAACTCTTTCAATAACTCTTTTCAATAACTCTTTTCAATAACTCTTTTCAATAACTCTTTCAATAACTCTTTTCAATAACTCTTTTCAATAACTCTATCAATAACTCTTTCAATAACTCTTTTCAATAACTCTTTTCAATTACTCTTTCAATAACTCTTTCAATAACTCTTTTCAATAACTCTTTCAATAACTCTTTTCAATAACTCTTTTCAATAACTCTTTCAATAACTCTTTTCAATAACTCTTTTCAATAACTCTTTCAATAACTCTTTTCAATAACTCTTTTCAATAACTCTTTTCAATAACTCTTTTCAATAACTCTTTTCAATAACTCTTTTCAATAACTCTTTTCAATAACTCTTTTCAATAACTCTTTCAATAACTCTTTTCAATAACTCTTTTCAATAACTCTTATCAATAACTCTTTCAATAACTCTTTTCAATAACTCTTTTCAATAACTCTTTTCAATAACTCTTTTCAATAACTCTTTTCAAAAACTCTTTCAATAACCCTTTTCAATAACTCTTTTCAAAAACTCTTTCAATAACCCTTTTCAATAACTCTTTTCAATAAATCTTTCAATAACTCTTATCAATTTTCAATAACTCTTTTCAATAACTCTTTTCAATAACTCTTTCAATAACTCTTTCAATAACTCTTTTCAATAACACTTTTCAATAACTCTTTCAACAACTCTTTTCAATAACTCTTTTCAATAACTCTTTTCAATAACTCTTTCAATAACTCTTTTCAATAACTCTTTTCAATAACTCTTTTCAATAACTCTTTTCAATAACTCTTTCAATAACTCTTTTCAATAACTCTTTTCAATAACTCTTTTCAATAACTCTTTTCAATAACTCTTTTCAATAATTTTTCAATAACTCTTTTCAATAACTCTTTTCAATAACTCTTTTCAATAACTCTTTTCAATAACTCTTTTCAATAACTATTTCAATAACCTTTCAATAACTCTTTTCAATAACTCTTTTCAATAACTCTTTTCAATAACTCTTTTCAATAACTCTTT
The DNA here is from genome assembly GCA_020284085.1 of Aporrectodea caliginosa. NCBI lineage: Eukaryota > Metazoa > Annelida > Clitellata > Crassiclitellata > Lumbricidae > Aporrectodea > Aporrectodea caliginosa. Next base: position 13,466 of record JACEVL010004382.1, read on the forward strand.
TCAATAACTCTTTTCAATAACTCTTTTCAATAACTCTTTTCAATAACTCTTTTCAATAACTCTTTTCAATAACTCTTTTCAATAACTCTTTTCAATAACTCTTTTCAATAACTCTTTTCAATAACTCTTTTCAATAACTCTTTTCAATAACTCTTTTCAATAACTCTTTTCAATAACTCTTTTCAATAACTCTTTTCAATAACTCTTTCAATAACTCTTTTCAATAACTCTTTTCAATAACTCTTTTCAATAACTCTTTTCAATAACTCTTTCAATAACTCTTTTCAATAACTCTTTTCAATAACTCTTTTCAATAACTCTTTTCAATAACTCTTTTCAATAACTCTTTCAATAACTCTTTTCAATAACTCTTTTCAATAACTCTTTCAATAACTCTTTTCAATAACTCTTTTCAATAACTCTTTTCAATAACTCTTTTCAATAACTCTTTTCAATAACTCAATAACTCTTTTCAATAACTCTTTCAATAACTCTTTTCAATAACTCTTTCAATAACTCTTTTCAATAACTCTTTTCAATAACTCCTTTCAATAACTCTTTCAATAACTCTTTTCAATAACTCTTTCAATAACTTTTCAATAACTCTTTTCAATAACTCTTTTCAATAACTCTTTCAATAACTCTTTTCAATAACTCTTTCAATAACTCTTTTCAATAACTCTTTTCAATAACTCTTTTCAATAACTCTTTTCAATTTCAATAACTCTTTCAATAACTCTTTCAAAACTCTTTTCAATAACTCTTTCAATAACTCTTTCAATAACTCTTTTCAATAACTCTTTTCAATAACTCTTTCAATAACTCTTTCAATAACTTTTCAATAACTCTTTTCAATAACTCTTTTCAA
>JACEVL010004383.1:0-10033 GCA_020284085.1 Aporrectodea caliginosa
ACTTAAGTCTTCATTTTCATTTTCGATTTATAGTTCTCACTTGGAAAGAATTTTGTGGAAAAACGCATTCATGGCTGGCATCTTCTAAGATTGACATAAAAGATTTTCAATTAAATTACTTTCCAACATCGCCAAAGCCTAAACTGAGTTGTACTCCGTCTATTAATTTTTATACGCATCGTAAAAATCTATGACATCGGCAGAGCACCATTAAAAATCTAACAATTTAAAAATGTCATAATTTAAAGTAGGCTTTTGAGGTAAGAACTTAAGCGATATTTAGGACTAAAGCAGAGCAGTAAAAATTTATTAGGCCTACTTTGTACTGTCTTCACGGAGGTTTGTTGTGTAGGCATAATATGACGTAGGCCTAATCTGAATTAAGTGAGTGTGCTTAAGCCCTAATTAACAACACGGCCTAGCCATCTCTCTTGGTTTCGAAACGTGCTTTGACTGGTTTTCTGCGTTTGGAAAACAGGTGATTGATAAGCATACTGGGAAAACCTGTATATGTAATGTAATGTAATGTAACAAGACATTTATATAGCGCCACTTAAGAGTCTCACAGAAGCGCTCAACACGTGGCCATCAAACAGCTGAAAAAGTGCGTCTTTAAGAGTCGAGAGAAAACCATGTAACCACATGCAGCATTAGTGGCACGCACAGATGGCGGAAGAGTATTCCAGATCCGTGGCGCCGCAATCGAGAAGTCCCGACGAGCACGTGTGGTGGTTCGAAACGAAGGTACAATCAAGTCATTTCGCGAGGCAGACCGGAGAGCCCGCCGACCAGTTTGAGTGCCAACTGGAAGGCACAGTTCAGCAATGTAGTCCGGAGCAGTGCCAGTCGTAGCCTTCCAAACCAGCGTAGCGATCTTGAAATTAACACGATCAGCAACTGGAAGCCAGTGTAGCTCACCCCGCATGTAGTCGGATATGTGTGAATATTTCGGCAGGTCAGCCAGAAGTCTGTATAGAGTATAGTCAAATGATATTGAAAATATTGGGGTCAATGGCTGAGGTCGTGTTCTGAAGATCATTCGCAATTTGCACACTGCCTCGTGCTAGCATAAGCAATGGTGTGTAAAACAAATAATTGTCTGTTTACTCTGTGCACATATAAATGCTGGCTGTTTCTATAGACATTAGCGATAGCAACCATTATCTCCATTGTGTAAAGCCACAATCTTCACGATAGTCTTCCTAACTATAGTACAGACAGCTCAGTAAACATTTTCAAGACGGGTTAAGACTTAGGCTATCTCTATAGACCTTTGAGATTAGATTCTTAAAAGGTGCTTTACAGATAGCCAGATACATAGGCCTACATACACGCATACATACATAAACTGTTTTTGTCCATAACAAATTTAGAAGTATTAGACTGCATTTAGTGTTGATGTACATGTATAGGTTTTTACTTTGTCAACGAAGGTTGCGGCTTTGACGAATGCTATTTCATCTCATACCTTTAGGCCTACCTCTCTTCTTCTCACTGAAATTCGGCAACCGCGTGTCAATCTCTGCTACACCGGCTCTTTGAAACGAAATTCTATGAAACCACCTTCATTTCGCTGATCTTCCATTTTCAAATGCCAATCTCAGCTCTCCATGACTTGCCTTTTCTGTCGAAATAACTGTTTCCTCCAGACTAAAAACCGAACTCTACAAGCTATCAGATGACCCACCTTTGCCATAATAATAGCTCTTTAACTCAGCATCACGCTCTCTTCGGCGTGACCCCGTTTTCTGACCTCACAACGAAACCCAGTGAACAACGTCCTTGCATAATTTAATATAGCGCATGCTGAAACCTACCGGATTAAGTTTCACGGCTTCATTATCACTTTCGAATTCGAATTCTTCTCTCATCAGAATTTACGAAGTCTAATAGCGTCGATAGATTTATGTAGGCCTATGGCTCATCTCACTTAAAGCAATTTGTAACATTGTCTAATCTTGAACCGATTTAACTCCGTCTCATGTTTTCCTCGTTCATCGTCAAATCTATCTGCTATGGAAATCTGCGTCAAAGCCGCAACCTTCGTTGACAAAGTAGGCCTAGTTTGTAATTTCAACTCTTTAAAATAAGAGAAAAGTGAATGCCTTTAAAATCAAGTAATAGGCTATTGTCTTACTTTGTGACGATTTTTCTCCGCAGCTTCGAAGTTAATGAGGCGTCAGTTGAGTGAGGCTCTCGTCCACAAATGACTGCGCGTCCAAGTAACCGTTTAAGCTTAGTATCCTTTCTAGAGTGGTTTCGATTAAAACATATAATAAATTAAGTCTAAACTTGTTTAGGCTGATCTCCTAGCTGCATAAAATCTCGAGCTAAAGCATGGGTTATACTTATCTTCTTAAGATTTATCAATAGCAATTTGCACAGAAGCGACAGCTCAAGATGTGATGACGTTCAGCCATGCATACTAATGTCTATATTTTCATTTCAATTGAGCGTTCTCTTTATAGGCCTACGTGTGCCATAAGAGCTCTGGAAGTAGGTTTTTTATTCGATCTAAAGTGTGGCGTCTATGGGCAGCCTACTCTAAAAAAAACAGAATATGCACTTATACTTCTAAGAAAAGTGGTAGGCATGACTCTGCACAGATCTTAACCGCAGAAGGTTCTGAGTGAATCTCTCTGACAACCGACTGCTGTCTATGGGTAGAAGAGAAATGGAGCGGCCAGCTTTGTTCCGTCCATGTAGACCAGCTGTGAGTGCAGGCGAGGGGCGATGAAGAGTAGGAAGGAGTTCGTAATGAGAGTGACTGCATTATGAGACATTGAATGTGGAGATCATCTCTGACAACGACTGTCTTAGGACTAGTTGCCAGAAGTCGTGCTCCGGCTTTAAGACTTGTTGAAAAAGTCCATCTAATGTATATGGTCGTTGAAACTGAATGTGGCCGGAGAGTAAGGGTCCCTCATTGATATGGGCAAGTCTATGCATGTAGGCCTACGTTTCTGTCTATGTAAATAAATGTATGATAGTAAAATTATGTTTGCATAGGTTCGTGCGTATGTATTTAAGTATGTGCGTATGTATATATGCATAGGTCTGTACATGTTTATCGGTGTGATAATGACTTGTATGTGTACAATAATTATTATTGTGAGTAGGCCTATGTGTCACGGTGACCGATTGAGGCAGTCCTTCGCGCTCAATTGCTCTGGGCCATCGATGCTCTTTCGTATGGGGGTTGCGCACCCCTTAATTTTGAAAGAAAGGCAATATCAAATACATTTGTATGGTACGCCTTATTCATTCAATTCAGGAATTTATATAGCGCCCCTTCAAGAAACCTACTCAGAGTCGCTCCCAGTCCAACCACGGTGATACAAGTAAGTCTTAAGGAGCCTGTAGAACGTAGATGAATTATCCCGAGGTAACAGGCGTATCTCCAACGGGAGACCATTCCAGATAGAAGGACCTACAACTGAATGTGTAATAAAGGCTCCTACGAACTTAATATAGCAGAGAGAAGGCCGAAGTTCGGAAAAGAGAAACTGCCGAGAAGACGACACAAAGTAAGAACATTTTTTTAATTCAGTTCTGACTATTGGCTAACTTATTGAAGAACAGTCGACTGTGATATTTGAAGTACCAATTATAAACCATATTGTAAAGGTATTGTTTCTGCAATGACATATTAAAAAGGCTACCAAAGCCTGTGAATTTTGATAGTGAAAACCAAGAGGCGGATAATTATTGGAGATCATTTCTGGCTGGGCCGATGTTTCGAGAATACGCTGAACGGAATGCCTTTTGATGTAAATCAATCGTAGAAATGTCAGTGCTCAGTTTGCACGGCCTGGGCAAGTCTTGCAAATAAGAGTATGAAATTGAAAGTGAAAGTGAAACCATGGGAGAAACCTCGTTCATTTTCCAATTTTTGATTTTCAATTTCATCAAAAGCGAATGATGCAGCAAATCAAGCTGACAATATCGTCGCTAGTAGTAGCAGACTACTACTGAAACTAGCAGTACCCGGTAGTAGTGGAGTTGATGATCATGGCACAGCGAGTTGTTGATGTACATGTAAGCTTAGTCTATGCAGACATTGCAAGTGACATATCCGCAGTTCCGCACCTCCTGAAATTGGACATTATAATGCGACAACTGTCACAGGTCAAGTTGACGTGAAGCCTAAAAATGGTTATGGAAACATTTTCGTGCCTGTTAATGAAATCGCCTGATAAGATGACTCAGATAGATCTGGTGACGCTGATGGACCTTTCAAATCAGAAATTGATGTTTACAGTCATCTACTTTTACTATTATTAATATTATTTCTTAAATATAGTTTGATAGGCTTTTTTCATCCTTACGTCAGACTCGGACTTACAGATAAAATTAAAAAAACAAGGGGCCTGATGGACGCTGAGAAGTGTCTGCCCCGGGGCCCGCCGTAGCTCTCGACGCCCATGACGGAAGCTGAGCCATTGATTTGCGGGGCGGATGTCTGACTTTGATATTTTGTAACAGTTGGACTTTGAATAGTATGGACTATTAAGACCATACACTAGCAGCCATCTCTGATTTTTTCGGCTTCTGAATTTGACCTGACACCGGAACGGACAAAGCAGCTGGGCTATTGCAGACTCGATTTGATATAGCGCCGGTTAATAAGCTGGTCTCCCTGACGTGGCTTTTGTGTGGGGCTGAGAAATTTCGAAGATTCACATTCATATTTTACATTTCCTATTAACTTCCACTTTGAACAGTAAGGACAGCTAACAACACACTTTTAGGCTTATGAAAGGTTCTGAAAAAAATGAAATATAATGTAGCACATTGTTTTTTTATTCTATGACCTAGTTTCTCTTCTGATGATAAGCCCAACCATAATTATTCCAATGTGTATCAAAGTTAGCCCCACGTAAGCTGAATGTTAGACACAGTTACGTGGCGTAGTAAAAGATAAAATGTATCACAGGTAAGTGGGCTCAGTGGTGGGCTGCACTGTCAGTTGCACAGACACACACACACACACACTCGGTTGGAACTTCTTTTGGCCATCTCTGGACAACCCCTTTGACTTGACGTAACGCTCGTTAAGCTTGTGTTCTGCGCTTAGCACTAGTAAAGCGCTTTAGAAATTTGGAGCTCACGTTTACAGCTATTTGAACAGACTGTCATCAACGTTCTCGTCACTGAGCATGTGCGACACCCTCCATACACGAAGAAACTCTAGCAAAACCAAACTTACAATCATCCCCAATCTGTCTGCGAGTAAAGCCATTATGGTATTTACTATAAGATGGACTTACAGTAGTTGTTATGCAGTTATTGTTGCCTAATTTCACCTCATCCAGAAATTTCTATCAAAGGCCTTGTTAAATACTATAATTGTTATATGAAAGTGTTAGATCATGTCACATTGCATAAAGTTGATCAAATGAGCTAAGTTGCTTAGTAAATTCGACGAAAGAAGACTGCACGTGTTCCGTTTGGAGTCGTACACTTGAACTTGATTGAGCGCGTTGTCCGCTTTATCTGATCCACCGAAGATGTAGAGTGAACTCTTGAATGGAACACAATTGCCAGAGCTTTTGGCGCAATGAACCAGTTTTCCAACGCTTGTGCATATGTTGGTGGATACGTTGTATGTTTCAACGCTATCTAGTATGGCTCCATCAGAAAAAGCATATCCTCCACAGATGTACAGCACTTCGTCTATAAATGCTGAGTTGTGTGTACTTCGGCCATGAACTAAAGATGCACATTTCTTCCAACCAGAATCCAAATTGTATTTCCATATTTCTTTACATTTGTCACCAATTCTAGTAACGTACATGGTGTAACGGTAAACTGCGGCTGTCGCCTGATTCTGCATTTTGGTTGGAATTTGCTGAAGAGTGAAACATTTTTGTGGATAGCGTAGATTGATATTCATGACGTCGTTCGTTAAGCTCTGACCATCATATAAACCAGCGATAAGCACACAATCCTCGGCTTTCATAAGATTTTCTGTTTAAATGAAAAGCAAATGAAATTTCAGTTTAACAACCTAACCGATATGATATGACCGGCATTGTTCAATCCTCCCAGCCCTCGTATCTCCGCCAGTTATTCACGGTCCAACGGTCTCCAACCTCTTCGTTCAACCCGCTCATCTTCCACCCTCACACTGCTCCGCCCTCCCCTCACCTCCCTCGCCATTTCAACTCTAAGCATCATCCACCTTAGCCGTCAGACTGTCTGCCTGCCTGACTCTCTGGGTTTTGACCCCCTGCCTATCGATTCTGTTTTGGTTAAGCGCCTGTGAATAAGCTGGTTCCCGCGACTTCGCTTTTGTGGGCGCTGTAAAAATATCGAATTTACGATTACGATTACGATTGTTTATTATAGAGATAGCAGTTGACTATGAATGCCTTACCTGTTGCTAATCAACGGTCTCTCTCGCTCGCTCGCTCGCTCGCGCTCTCTGTCTCTCTGTCTCTCTGTCTCTCTGTCTCTCTCTCTCTTTCTCTGTCTCTCTATCTGTCTCTCTGTCTGTCTGTCTGTCTCTGTCTGTCTGTCTGTCTGTCTGTCTGTCTGTCTGTCTGTCTCTCTCTCTCTCTCTCTCTCTCTCTCTCTCTCTCTCTCTCTCTCTCTCAAAAGAAGGTCTACTTTAAGCAATATTTGTTACATGGCTGACCATTTGACCCGGCAGCAGCATTTATCTGCAACATTATTCTACGCAATGCAATCATTTGCCCTATATAACAATGTCGCACGTTTCAAGGAGAACTATCTTGCTCGGTCGGCGACTGAGACCTCATTACATAATATACAGGTTGCATTATAATAGCATGTGAACAGTGCTGCCTGAGATTAAAAGCAACAGGAAAACAATATCAAATCGTAATACTATGCGTTATTGCAACACAATAAGAACAGTCTAAAGCTGTTAATATGCAATTAATTTTCACCTTCAATTCGTCCAACAACGTTGTTGTTCGAAGCGCTCAGAGTTTTCCCTAAGTCTGTAGCCTTGAAAGAAGCTTCGGTTGTTTGACTTGGACGACTCATGATTACCTCGTGATTTTTTTCCAGTTCATTCGCTCTCGTAATAAGTTTACCCACACAGCTGCAGACGTCGCTAGCCGAACCCTTTGATCTCAGTTCATTGCAATAAGTCTCAAAACTTTTAAAGATGGTATGACTGCGTTCAATTTCTTGTTTCTCATTTTCACAGTCCTTGACATGTTTCTGTTTTATCCGAGATAATTCCTCCAGTAAGGTCGTTGTGTGATTGTCTATCATTTGTTTCAACTCCAAATGTCTTTGTCGAATTTCATTTTCTGCCTCTGCTAACTTTAAGAGAATACTTTTTTTTTCTTCTACACCTATACCTTTTGGCAAGATTTCATCTGCGTAAGTAGAAATCTTTAATGCATTTCTTTCAATAACTTTACGGAATTCGTCTTCGACTGTGCTCACATCTTTGCAACCATGTGATGCGTGGTTTTCGAGCACACAAGAAACACAAAAGATGTTCTTACATTGTGGGCAATAATAATCTAACGGCTTTTGATTATGAAGGCTGCAGTTTCTGGTTGGAGAAATTCTTCTCATGTCATCTTCAGTTTCACTTCCCATTTTAACAATGTGATGACTGATGCTTGACTTGTGCAATGTTTGTGCCTTCGCACAAAGATCGCAGAAGTTGTCTCTGCAGTCTAAGCAGCGCATTGTGGCTTTTTTGTCTTTTCGTCACCCTCATAGAGAACTTTACATATGTCACACGCAATGGATGACATGTAAGCCTCATGAATATGAACTGCCCAAAAAAGATGACCACAATTTTATCTCTAGGGTTCTATATCGTACCATTCGGGATGTTAAGATTTAACTCTAAATCCTGACTATAGGCATAAACTTATTGTTTTTAATTTCATTACTTTCATTATCATATGTAAACAAGTTGCGGTATGTCAACTTTGTATGTTAATAAACGAAATCTACTACTGAGTTGTAAATCTTTTGTGATTTCCATGAGATGTTCCATGAAAAAGTTTCTCTGGAGTCCATCCCAGCCTTCCACTGGAATGGTGAACAATTTTCTGCACAAAGGACAAGACATGGTCCTTCATGAAGGTTCAGATCTTCCTACGTTTGTTTGGTATGATGTTTGCTTGAGACATCCAAGGCAGAACGTGTGAATGCATGGTAGCATTCGAGGATCAGTGAATTCTTTGAGACAGATACAGGATTCCGTCAGTTTCTGGAGTTGATTTCCAGCTTCAGTCATTCTTGTTTATTTACAAGCTATCTGCAAGCATAATAATCTATCTTTACAGTTCGAATAATTATAGCCAAATTTCATTTTCTGGTGGTTTGATTCGATTTAATAAGGTGCGATGCAATGTAAATCACCGACATTTTCTGCTCGAAATAAAAGCAGGGCAAGAAAAACAGGACAGGCAATCAAGTAGGTCTATAATTATATCAGCGCTATCTCAAATCAAGTGCTCAATAACAAAGTTGTTTGTTCCTTTTTTGGTGCCAGGACGGAATCCGGGGAAGGTCATTCAGTACTTTTCAGGTCAAGTCGATGGCAGTGGTGGTCGTGGGGTTGTGCAGGAGCAGAGGCAGTGGTTAAATTCAGCCGGATCTCTCCGGATCTGAGATCCGGCACCTCGGATTTGAAATCCGCCACTTAAACTATGAGATCCGCAACCTGAAAGAGATGACCCGTCTCCTATTATGTAATTTTTCTACAGTGGTCGACCATATTATTCTTGTTTAATATATTTTAGGTGTTATTTTATGTGTTTCCCGAATAGCGAAAAGCGAGTATCGGCTATAGATTCGTCCGATAGGCCTTAGTTTTAGATTTCCAAAATTTTGGAGATCCGCCACCTCTGAGTGAGCACTGAGCAAGTTAGCCACAGAGCAGAACCAGTATGGCATTAGTACAAAAGGCAACTAATTTAATAGTGAGTTAAATTTGTCAGCAAGAAGATGAAACATTAACATTTTGAACTACTGACCAAGCAACATTGGCGAAGCTAAACACGCCTATGGGTTGTATGGAGTGAGCAGTTTATTTTTATCAACGAATCGTCGTCGTTCGTGATCTGTTCAGCGATTGTGCATCGCTGACGATCAACTTCATTATTTTCCTAAGGCTTCACTTTTACTTTCGATTTCAAGTTCTCGATAAAGGGCCTTTTTACGGAAACCCGATTAATCACTGGTATCTCCTGTGGAGCTTATGGCTAGCTGGCTAACCATGCTCCACGACAGTCCGCGAGCCATCTCAGTACTTTCCAGCCAATAACCACTTGCTAATTTTAGTTTCAGACAGCGCGCAGACTAAAGCAGCGCGTAAGCATTAAATCAGCATGTACGTATAAGAATTCAGCTCGTAAGGATAACGTTGTGTGTGACAGTGACTGACAGTTATATTTATGGGAATTATAAGTTATTATAATTTTATTAACATGGAGTAGATTCAAGTCACCGACATGGGTGTAACTTATGTTAATGACTAAGGCAAGACTTGAGGATAATAAGGAAACTGTGATTGGTTGTTGCATAATTAAGGATGCAGCCTATTACAGTTAAACTCCTATAGAGACGTGAGTTTGTGTTTTAATATAAGGATTGGAAATACAGTAGCTAGTCAGTCAGTCTCGGGAAGTCAGCAGTCAAACATTTCAAGGGCAATACGGTTGCATTGGTGTCGCGCCGGAGATGCGGAGATCTGTTTAAGCTGTACAGAACCTGCACACTCCGGGACTGTTTGATGAGATGACTCGGGTGGAGAAAGCTAGGAGAGGGGAAAATGCCTCCTAGTGAAGTGTAATGAGAAGTTGTGTGAGTGTGTGTGTGGAGAAACTGCATACGTGAACGGAACACAGGCAGAGGATAAAAAGGCCCACCTGTGGTTACAAGTAACGAGTAGTTTGAAGAGGTGAAGTGAAGGAAAAGTCCTAGTGAGTGGAAGTGTGATACTAGGTGTAGTAACGACGAAGTTACTGGTCGAAGGAAGAAGACGTTCGCCTTCGATACCTCTAGTCTACGCTTGAAGCCGGGAGACGTC
>JACEVL010004385.1:0-17027 GCA_020284085.1 Aporrectodea caliginosa
ACACACGCATCTACCAGCTGGTCGACTTTGACGTCCTGCAGCCAAGAAGCTCCACGCCCGCCGAGAGAAGACGACCGATGGAGATCAAGCCGGACCGGAACAGCCTGCCAGACGACTTTGGCATTGATGAGCCGAAGCCGAAGGAACCGATTGACCGAAGGAGATCTACAGAACCTGTCAGCCGGGAAGTGAAGGACGAGTCAGGGATTCTTCCAGGGCTTCTCGAGGGCGTCGGCGGCCTGCTGAAGAGCCGGCCGATGCAGATGAAACCCAGGCGTTTCGATGGGACAGGCTCGCTTGAATCATTCCTATCCCAGTTCGAGGTCTGTGCGAGGCACAACCGATGGACGGCCTCGGACAAGATCGACTTCCTCCAGCTGCTCACTGGAGAAAGCCGCCACTCAGCTGCTCTGGGAGTTCGGGGCCCAGCCGGATGTAACTTACGAACAGTTGACTGCACGGCTGCGTCAACGCTATGGGACGGAGGGCCAAGCCGAGACCGTGCTTGCCTATCCGGTCCCCGCCAACGAAACCACGGAGATCATCGCCAAAGACGCTTTCCTGGAGGCGATGAGGGATCGGGAGCTCTCGCTCAAAGTTCGTGAGCGGGAACCCAAGTCGCTTGATGAAGCCTACCGGGCGGCGCTGCGTCTGGAGGCCTACCGAAGCACGATGGACCTGGACGACCGGAGGAGACCGCTGGAGCCTGATGATCGAGACGACCGAAGACGACCGCCGAACCGGGTGCGAGGCACTCGGGAGACCGACGTCAGTGACCAGATTCAGGCGCAGTTGAACCAGTTCCTGATAACTCAGAGGGAAGAGCAACGCCGCTGGCAACGGGAATTCGAAGGAAAGTTCGACCGACAGTTCCGGGAGCTGCGAGGTCGTACGTCGACTGATGGAGATCCGGGCCGAGACGTTCGCCCCGGAGACCGCAACCGAGAGCCGGGCCGAGACAGTCGCCCCGGTGACGCCGACGCCAGCAACTCAGGGAGTTCCAGGCGGGAGCTGACCTGCTTCAACTGTGGCCAACCCGGCCACTACGCTCGCAACTGCCGCCAGTCGCGCCGGGCCCGCAATCGCCCGAACGCGACCGAAACAGAAACTCAGACTTCGACGCCAACGGAGCCGGTGGCCGCCAATCACACGACCCATCCAAGAGTGCCCAACCGAGCCACCTTCAACGCTGTCTACGTCCGTGGGACGATCAACGGACGCTCGCAGCTCTGCCTGGTTGACACGGGATCGGAGGTGAGCCTAATACCTGCCTCTACTGTCCTGGGGTTAGAGATCCGTCCCTGTGACCGATATTTGATGGCTGCTAACGGGTCCGATATACGGGTGCTGGGAGAGATAAGGGTCCCCATCAAGGTCCGCAGTGGTTTTGAAATTTCTAGTTCATTTCTGGTGTCCGACCAGATAGCCGACCCCATGCTGGGTATGGATTGGCTGAGGGAGCACCGCTGCCGCCTAGGTTTTGGGACTGGGGCTCTGTTTATTGGCCGTAAACGCATCTCTCTTGTAAGGGGTAATGGAGCTGGATGGTGCCGTAGGGTGATTGTCGCTGAAGATGTGGTGGTCTCGCCCAAGTGCCAGTTTGATGTCCCTGTAAAAACCTTGTTTGGAGATTTGTCGTCCGTAGCGCCGGCCTGGATGACAGATGCTAAGGAAATAAGTCCTGGAGTCCATCTCGCACGGGTTGTGGTAGGCGACGACGCCGGAACGACCCAGGTCCGTGTAGTTAATTTGACGGAGGATCCTGTTAGGTTAGTTAAGGACCAACTGCTGGGAGGGTTGCACCCTGTAGAGGTTGAGTATAGGGAAACACTGGAAGAAGGCAAGGAGCCGGTTGGTGAGGCGGTTCCTTGCGAAATGTTATTAGCTGATCTCCCGGAGGAAGTGATGCCCGAGACCCGAGAACAATTGCGGGAACTTTTAACCGAATTTAGCGATGTTTTCTCGGTAGGGGAAGGTGATCTGGGCCGTACAAATGTGGCCACCCATAGGATCGATACGGGAGATGCAGGTCCCGTAAGACAGCCTCTGCGGCGCCAACCACTTCCTCATAGGGCTGCCATCGATGAGCAGCTGGATAGCATGTTAGCATCTGGGACGATTGAACCCGCCGTTAGCGAGTGGGCGGCTAACGTGGTTTTGGCCCGTAAAAAGGACGGAACCCTCCGCTTCTGTGTAGATTATCGGCAGTTAAATGAAAGAACTAGGAAGGACTCCTACCCGCTTCCCAGAATCGATGAATGTCTGGATGCCCTCTCCGGTGGAGGATGGTTCAGTACCTTAGATCTAAGGAGTGGTTACCACCAGGTGGCCATGGACTCTAGGGACGCTGACAAGACCGCGTTCGTCACGCGTCGAGGTATCTATCGATGGAAGGTGATGCCCTTCGGGCTCTGCAATGCGCCGGCAACCTTCCAACGGTTGATGGACATTGTCCTGTCCGGACTCAACTTCGATATTTGCCTGGTCTACCTCGATGATGTAATCATTTTCGGGAATACGCCCGAGCAACACTTGCAGAGGTTGGGTAAGGTGTTCGAGCGACTGAGAACGGCTAACTTAAAATTGAAGCCCAGTAAGTGCCGCTTGCTGCGCAGGGCTGTTTGCTTCCTTGGTCACATAGTGACTCAAGATGGAGTAGCCGTGGATCAGTCCAAGATCCGCGAGGTTGTGGAATGGCCGGTTCCGCAACGACTGAGGGATGTGCGCTCTTTTCTCGGGCTGTGCTCGTACTACCGGAGGTTTATCTGCAATTTTTCGGTATTGGCTGCTCCTCTGTTCGCGCTGACGAAAAAGGGTAGAGCGTTTGCGTGGGATGACACCTGTCAGGAGGTGTTTGAACTTCTGAAGCGCGCTCTGACGACCACGCCTGTCTTAGCTTTACCTAAGGATGAGGGTACCTACGTCCTGGACTGTGATGCCTGTGACGTTGGCATAGGGGCTGTACTATCCCAGAGGATTGATGGAGAAGAGCGGGTAATCGCCTATGGGAGTCGCCTGCTATCAACGGCAGAGCGAAATTACTGCATTACCCGAAAAGAGCTGCTTGCCATAGTTCATTTCACGAAGCTGTACCGCCAGTACCTCTTGGGTCGTCCGTTCATATTGAGAACGGACCACGCCGCCTTACAGTGGCTTCAGCGAACTCCGGAGCCCATCGGCCAGCAAAGCCGCTGGTTGGAACGATTGGCAGAGTTCGAGTTCCAGGTGTTGCATCGGCCAGGTCAGAAACATGGTAATGCAGATGCTCTCTCCCGTAAGCCCTGTCGGCAGTGCGGTGCCGACGATTTAAGTGCGGTCGCTGCAGTTACCGAGACGGTGGTAGAACAGCCAGGGGATATTGAACCCAATCCGCAGGAGGATTTGATAAAAGCCCAAAAGGAAGACCCCGATCTTCGGGTGGTACGTCCGTGGTTAGAGGAAGGCGTCCAGGCCCCGGACTTAGTGGATATTCTGCGGGAGAACGAAGCCGTGAAGGTGTATTGGCACCAAAAGGATCGGTTGTATCTGTGTGAGGAGGTAATGTATCGAAAAACCCCGGATGGGATAGAACAGTTACTGGTACCCAAGGCTATGCGGGAAACCTATATGAGACTTGCTCATACGGGGATCACGGGAGGCCATCTGGGCGTCCGAAGAACTCGGGCGCAGGTAAGGCGTAGGGCCTATTGGGTCGGATGGTCCCGGGACGTGAGGCGCTTTTGCCAGTGCTGTCCCCAGTGCAACCAATATCATAGAGGATTACCTCCACGTCAAGGACCTCTGCAGCCTTTACCATGCGGGGCACCCTGGGAACGCCTTAGCATAGACATTACCGGTCCCCATCCCCGTAGTCGCCGAGGGAACATCTACATCCTCACGGTTATGGACAACTTTACGAAGTTTGTCGAAGCAATTCCCATGGCCAATCAGGAGGCAACTTCGGTTGCTAGGGCCCTGGTAGAGAATGTGATCGTAAGGTATGGCGCACCATTGCAGATCCTTACAGATCAGGGGAGTAACTTTGAGGGGAATCTATTCCGGGACCTCTGTAAGTTATTGGGAATAGATAAGGTCCGCACTTCTGCTTATCACCCGAGTGGGAATGGGCTCATAGAGCGATTTCACAGGACGCTTAATGCCATGCTTGGGAAGGTGGTAAGCAGCCATCAAAGGGATTGGGAGGAACACTTGCCCCATGTCCTAGCTGCCTACCGAGCGTCGCTACATGAGACGACCGGGTTCAGCCCGAACTTCCTGATGTTCGGTCGTGAGACGCGGGCCCCGCTGGATCTCGTCTATGGGAGGGTCCCGGATGCCGACTGGAGAGCGAGCACGTATGCCAGTTACGTGCGGGACTTCGCTTCGAGGGTGGAGGCTGCGTACCGTCTGGTGCGAGAACACTTGGGAGTGGCCGCGGAACGTCAGAAACGCGCCTACGATCTACGCGTTCGCCCGGCTGACTTTGCTTCCGGGGATCAGGTCTGGTATTTCACTCCCCGTCGCTACCAAGGTCGCTCCCCGAAATGGCAGAAGATGTACACCGGCCCTTTCACTGTGGAGGCTCGCTGCGGTCCCGTGAACTATCGCATCCGGAAGTCAGCTCACTCTCGCCCACTTACGGTCCATGTGGACAAGCTACGCCCCTGTCGCGAAATGGACTCGACGGAGGACGTTGTCGACGCCCCGATGCCTCTCTCGGACGACGCTCCGATGATCTCTCGGCGTCCTAGAAGGGAGGTACGTCGGCCGGCCCGCTTTCGATAGCGCCCGGTCCCCCCGGTCCCCCCGGTCCCCCCGGTCCCCCCGGTCCCCCTCCCCCGGTCCCCCCGGTCCCCCCGGTCCCCCCGGTCCCCCCGGTCCCCCCCGGGACCGACATGCTGATTGGCCTCGAAGAGATGACGTAAGCGTTGCCATGGCGACCATGACAATGCAAAAGCAGATCGCAGCTTGAAAACTGTCATTCGAACGATAGACATGGGGAAGAAGAGAGCTACAGTCGAGATTCGACAGTGTGAACGGTGCCTTCAGACGTTTCGAGGGGTTGACACCCGTCGCTCCTTTCGACGTCATATACGGGAGGGGAGATGCCATGGAGAGCAAGTCTGCCGAGTCCAAGAATTACTGCCTCCGACGGACGCGAGCCGAGAGTTGGCGCCAACCGCCGCAGCGCCCTTGATGTTGGAGGAAAATTCCCTCCTTGGACGCTTTCTTCCTGCAGTGTTGGGCGCCGTCCAGTCGGAAGAAACAGACCCGGAAGACATCTTCGAAGGCTTGGTGAGTACCGACCCTAGAGTGCCGCCCCTGGGCCTACCGCCGCCAGACCCTCCCTCCGAAGACGCTGGACTGCCGGACGCCCTAACAAACTGGGTGACCGACGTGTGGGACGATGAACCGCGGGAACTGTCCACACCTGTTCCTCCGCCGATCGATGACGACGACCGGGGGAGGTTCCCCTCGTCGCCTTGGGTGCCTCCGCCTCCGTCGCCCTTGGAGAACGATCATGGGCTTGGAGAGGTGCCTCCGTTGCCGGGTCCCAGCGTCGCTGTCTCCGAGGAAGTCTTCGACCGCGATCGTGACAACGACGCTTATCGGGAGCTGATCAAGTCGCTGTCGGCTCAAGTGCGGCTTCCTACGCTAGTGGACAGAGCCTGCTCTCCGTTCTCTCCCCAGGAGCTCGCGGCCGGCGGCGCTTCGCCGTCGCCTTCGCCTGGTCTCGTCGCCATGTCTCTGTGGGCCCTCCAGCTGGTCCCCCCGTATGACCAGGGGCAATTCCTAGCGGAAGTGCGTCGGAGGTTCCCGGCCTGCTCTTCCGACGTGGCTCTGGGATTTTACCAGAAATACCGGCTCGGAACGGGACGCCCTCAGGCCTGGGTGGTTTCACAGCCGCAGCCCATCGTCATATCTTCGGAGTCGGAGAGCGAAGAAGAACCCCCCGAAGTCCTGTACGCCTCCAACAACGACGCTCGTTCGGAGGTTTCGGCAGATCCGGTCAGTGAGCCTTCGTCCCCGGGCGCCGATGATGACAATGACAGCGATTATGTCCCTTCCGGGACTCCTTCGGATGATTCGTCGGAGGGCGCCGAGACCCTCAGCTCGGAAGAAGATGACGATTGACACTTGGACGCCCCATGGTGAGGTTGGCTGTATTGTTCAGTTAAAGAAGATGTTATTGTATCGCATACCCGATAAACGGGGAGATTTCCTTTGTTTTGATGATCATGTGAATTGGGGCTATAAGATGCCTGTATTACAGCCTTTGATTCTCCGTGCGCGTGATTCTTATTAGCTGTTAGATTCTGTGCCGTTTAGTTTTCTTATGCCGGACAATGGCGAGCGAAATCTGATATTAGATTGATTACTTTTCAGAGAACATTCTTTACTGACATTAGCTTACCCGGTGTTCGGGGCGTTATTTCTTTTGATGATACGTTGACCTTTATGCATAATATTGTCGGGGTGAGTGGGTAGTCATGCCGTGAAGACAGTCTCGCCAGGTCCCCAATGTTGAATGATTGCATAGGTGATTTTAGTTGCGATTAGCTGATATTGCATCTAGACTTATTATGACTGTATGTAGAATAGGATGTTATGTAGTGGGATGAGGACATCCCCATTTCTTTAGAGGGGGGAAAGTTGTAACGTTATGGACGTATTGACCCCGCCCGTAATTGGGTCCAGTTTGAGTCCTTGGTCCCCCCGGTCCCCCCGGGGACCGGTCCCCCCGGTCCCCCCGGTCCCCCCGGGACCGGGTCCCCCCGGTCCCCCCCGGGACCGCCAGTTGTGTATAAATACGGCTGCTTAAGACAGTCAGTGTGCATTCCGTCAGAGTTCAGCTCAGTTGTGTTAGTTGATTGATTCTTTCTGAGCAGTTGTAGTCAGACATTCGAAGTCAGTCGTTCTTCAGTGCAGTTGTTTTCGTTGATATTAACGTTGAATAATACAAGTGATTTCATTGACTTGACTCTTGTCGTCTTCTTCATCTGATCAACGTTCGGTGGTCGCTAGCATCGCTAAGACCTCTGCCTGACCGGAGAGGCCGATCCTGGCCGACATTGAGGACTGGGGGATTTCTGAAACGGCATCCTGGTAAGAAGCGAGAGAAATCCGCCCGACGACGGTGGGGTTGATCCTGCCTACACGAGAAGAGGCAGCTTCCTGTTGCGCAGTGATTGTTCTGTTTCTGTCATGATTTGTACTGCTATTTGTTTTCTGACGCAATAAATAAATAAATAAATGTGAGACCCTTACTAATCAGTAGGCTGTTTTTAAAATGTTTGGCTAATAATAATTTTATTCAGTGTCCTCGCACTTTTAACGATGATTGTAATACGCACATCGCATCGAGTTAACTTCACTGTTGCCATCTAGCGAGTACACATAAAACATTAAGGTAAGGCGTTTAAGTAGGCCTACTTAAAAATTATGTTGGAACAATCGCTATGTAGCAGTCACCCTCCGTCATTATCGTGCATCATAAACGTCGTTGTCATCGTTATCGTCGTCGTCAATGTAGGCTATGATTAGCTTTTGGTGTCAGTGTTGAAATGGCATCTCGCGTAACGTTGAACACAAACCAGATGCATTGATTGGTAGTTTCTTTTTAACGATGCTCTGTAGATTAATCAAAGTAAAAAAAATTATTCAAGATAATCAGAAACGAGTATACAATTCAATGAAAACGAAAAACTTATAGCATCCGAAAGACACCATTAAAAGGTGTGAAAACAGAACTTTACAATAAGTAAGCAAGCAAGTACGTAAGTATATTCTTTAATGAGAAGCACTAGCAAACTCTAGTGCTGTGCATTGCAAAGCTCAGTACCAGTGGCGTAACGAGGGGCAGCCGCCCCGGGCGCAGGGCAGAGGAGGGGGGCGCAAAATTAGGCTTCTGAAAATTTGTTGTGTGAAAGAAATCAGGCACGAATAGTTACTAAGTAACTATTATACATGAGTCTTGCACGAAGGGGGGGCCCAAAATGAGGCTTGTGACAAAAGGTCATCAGAAATTTTGGCGGAAGTAAGAAAAGAAAATTTTCAGGAAATTCTTGCCCCCGGGCGCACCAACCCCTAGTTACGCCACAGCTCAGTACATTCAAACAAACAAAAATTTGATATACAAATCAAGAATTGAATGAGAGAAGTTATTGTAGGCCTATATCAAGGAGAACATAGGGAAGGAAGAGTTAGGGTTTGTCGTAGGGGATGGAGGAAGATCTCAAATAGCCAGATCTAGAGAAACCTTGATGATATTTGTATATCATTCTGACAAGGAAGCATTTCTGAGTCAGGTTGTAAAACCTGGGAGCTCACGGTTTTGGGATCGGGGCTGCAGGCAGAGGCGCGTTTACAGAAAACGGGGCCCTAGGCGCAAACATTTTTGGGGCCCTTCTGAACTTCGAAGTCTGAAACTCTGGTGGTGTTTAGCCTATCATGTGCAAAAACCTACTAAGTTGAACTTGAAGCCGTTTTTGTCACACACGCCTTTTAAGGTGCCAACAATGAATTTTTCTCGGCCTCTCATTATGAAGTCATTCTAGGCAGTTTTGTCAAAAAACAAAGTACGTTTTCTTTTGCAATGTCATAATCGCTTTCAATACCATGTTTCAGTTTTGCCTCCGTCTCTATTTTGGGGAAATTTTCTCTGACGTTTTGAGCAAAATTGTTAAATAATTAAATAATTCAAATTCGACAAACATGGCCTTTGATCGTGCAGAAATTTGCTGGTGGCATTTATTCTTCGCAGCATTTATTATTTATATTTTGTTGGAATTAAGCCTGTGTTATACACATTCTGGACAATAGGTGGTGTGCTAAGAGGACTCTTTAGTACTCTATGTACTCTACTTCCGGTTTACGTTCTTCTTTGCTCGTTGTGCTAATTAAAATGTTTAAACTCTGATCAGTTCTATATCTAAATAATCCTAAAGAACTAAAGTGAACTTCAACAGGTTATGGGCCCAGGCCGACTTGTAAAGAACTGTTTACTGCGTGTCGACTAATATTTTTCGAGATTTATCGTTTCTTATCAGTGTCGACAGAAGCTGTTTTTATTGTGTTCTTTGTACCGCGTGTTCATTCCGACATGTCGTCATTAGAAGAATTACAACTGCAAATGCAGCAACTTCAGACGGAGATTAGCCTGAAAAACATTCGAGCAACTTCAAGTTCACTTGGAGGGTTATCGGAAGCGAAACATCTTGATGGAAAGAATTATGGTGATTGGAAGTTCTGGATGCAAAATTTCTTGATAGACGCTGGTCTATGGTGTTGCATTTTGCCAAAAGAAGGTCAGTCTGTTGATCCGGATTTGGACTTACGAGCGTTAGCCAAAATCAATCTCAGTCTAAAGCCTTGCGCGGCAAAAATCACAAAGAAATGCCAAACTGCAAAAATTGCTTGGGATGCATTGAGAGGTGAATATGAAAGCACTGCTTTGGTTCGCCTAATTGGTTTATATTCGAGTTTGTTCAAGACACGTTTCGAAAATTTTCTTTCGATGCAACAGTATGTTGATCACATTTTATCAATTGCTGAACAGTTAGAGTCGATTGGTCAACCCTTTCCGGAGAATGTTGTGGGAGGTATAATACTTGGTGGCCTTCCTGACCAATTTCAGCCTCTGATATTGGGTATTCAAGGGTCAAAACAAGACACAACAGTGGAGTTTGTGAAAGGTCTTTTGCTACAAGATGGCATTAAGAATATTGGAGCAAGTGCAAGTGCAAGTGCAACTCAGTCTGCCTTCTCCATGCCCAGACTCCAAAAGAAGGGTAAACCAAAAGGACCAAGATGTTTTGAATGCAATCAGTATGGGCATACTCGTCCACAGTGCGATCAATACAAATCTTCAAAAAGGATCAGTGCTAAACAAAATAAACCTTTTTTCAGTGCACATGTTGGTGCCTTGTCAGCACACACGAATTTTTCTGTTTCATCAGTGAATTCCACCACTTCGACAGGTGATGACTGGTACCTTGATTCTGGTGCTACAGTACATCTAACATCGAGACTTGACTGGTTTGAGAGTTTTACTCCTAATGATAGTCAACAGGTTGGAATTGCAAATGGAACTAAATTGAAAAGTACTGGAACAGGGAACATATCCATTCCATTGTCGTCAAAAGAAACAATGACTGCCTTTGATGTGGTTCATGCTCCAGATTTAGCAATCAATCTTTTAGCAGTTCACAAGATAGCAAAGGAAGGTAAAACTGTTTTGTTTGACGAACAGGGTTGTCGTATAATCAACCAACAGTTGAAGGTCAATTCAAAGAATGTCATTGCTACTGCCACAGCAGTTAATGGACTATATTGCCTGGATCGCCAGAAATCACATTCGTTTGCAGTAATGTCAACAAGCGTTGTGAACTTGTGGCATCGTCGTCTTGGACATCTTAATCGTCCTTCGATGCGTCTGTTGCAAATTAAGATGTCGTCTGGTGTTCAATCAGACGAAGTCTCAAGTATTCCTTGTGAAGCATGTGTGAAAGGCAAACAGCATCGGAAACCATTTAAGAAAACAGGAGTCAAACGTGCAGAACACGTTCTGGGGCTTATTCATTCTGATCTTTGTGGTCCTATGCAAGTATCATCTGTTGGTGGTGCACGGTATTTTCTTACCTTCACTGATGATTTCACACGACACTCGGTTGTCTATTTTCTGAAGTCAAAGACTGAGGTTGTCGACAAGTTCAAGGAATACAAAGCACTTGTTGAAAACCAGACTGGTGCACGTATTAAAGCTATAAGGACAGACAATGGTACAGAATATGTCAATAATGCTTTTTTGACCATTCTACGAAGCTGCGGAATTCGACATGAGACGACGATTCCATATTCTCCAGAACAGAATGGAATCGCAGAGCGTCTAAATAGAACTTTGGTGGAAAGGGCTCGATCCATGATAATGGAATCCAATGTAAGCACAGACTTTTGGGCAGAAGCAGTTAACACTGCCAACTACCTGAAGAATCGCTCACCCACAAAAGCTCTACCAAACATGACCCCTGAAGAGGCATGGACGGGAAGAAAACCTGATCTTAGTCATCTTCGTGTTTTTGGATGCAAAGCCTTGGCAAAAATTTCTGGAAATTCTCGCAGAAAATGGGACTCAAAGTCAAAGGAGTATATCTTTGTTGGTTATTCAGAAGGCACCACAGGATACAGACTTCTTCATCCATTTACCAAGAAACTCACTCAATCAAGGGATGTTGTTTTCTTCGAATCTCAGTTCTCAGTTCGACAGTTATCTTCATTCGATCCTTTCCCAGTTACTTCTGATGACAGTATTGTTTCTCCTACAGACTCTTTGATACCTCCTCAACAGCAGTTCCAGTTCATCCAGGCTCCTGTTGAAGTGGGGGAGTCTACCAGTACAAAGACTAACATTACTGATGGCGCATGCACTGAAAATGAAGAGTTGAGAGATGTTGATTTCGTTGATGATACAACAGCAGATATTCCACTGAGCAATGCAAATATTTCTGAGGATGATGGACGGCCAAAAAGAACTCATGTTCCGAATAAGAGGATATTTAATGAGGACTTTGTGGTAAATCAAGCTACCTTATGCAGAAACATCGATCCGTTAACAGTTGAACAAGCCCTCGGTTCTAAGAATGCAGATGATTGGAAACATGCCATGGAAGAAGAAATCAAGGCACATGTTGAAAATCATACATGGACATTCTCTGATGTACCTGATGGTAGGAAAGCTATAAAATGTAAATGGGTGTTCAAAACGAAACTGAAAGTAGATGGTACAGTTGAACGTTACAAAGCTCGTTTGGTGGCTAAAGGCTGTTCACAAAAGCCAGGCATTGATTATGAGGAAACCTACGCACCTGTTGTTCGTTACACATCCATCCGTTTTCTAATGGCACTTGCAGCAAAGTATGACTTGGACATCGATCAAATGGATGTCACAACGGCATTCTTGAATCCTGAATTAGAAGAAGAAGTTTACATGGAATTACCAAGTGGTTATCGGCTAAATAATCGAACTTGTCGGTTGAATAAGTCAATTTATGGCCTGAAACAAGCCAGCCGAGCTTGGAACAAGAAACTAGACAAGTTGCTGAAAGATCTTGGATTTCTGCAGTCAAATTTCGACACATGTATTTATTACAAGAATGAAAATGGAAAGATCTTAATCATTGCTGTGTATGTTGATGATCTCTTGATTTTCTCGAACAATAAGAAAGAGAAACAGAAACTGAAAGTGGATCTGATGAAATGTCTTAAGATGAAAGATCTGGGAGAAGCGCATTATTGTGTAGGCATACACATTCAGAGAGATCGTGAAAAGGGAACAATTTCACTTGATCAAGAGAAATATATTGAAGAAATGCTGATTCGTTTCAATATGAATGAGTGTAATGGTGTATCAACTCCACTTGATCCAAACCAAGACTTGTTCGGGGAAGAACTTCTTCCAAACAGTCAAGCTGAAAAGGAAGATATGCTGAAGGTTCCTTTTCAAGAAGCGGTTGGGAGCTTAATGTTTGCAGCACAAGCTACAAGACCAGACATTACGTTTGCAGTGGGGGTCATGAGTAGATTCAACAACAACTATGGCCAAGCCCATTGGGTTGCAGTTAAAAGAATCTTTAGATATCTACGACAAACTGCAAGCTTAAAGTTGGTATACAGGAAAAATGATGAAGATGTAGCTGGATTCAGTGATTCTGATTGGGGCGGAGACAAAAGGGATCTAAAATCAACTACAGGATACATTTTTGTGTTGAGTGGTGCTGCAATTAGTTGGAACTCTAAGAAACAGCCAACTGTTGCAAAGTCAACCACTGAAGCAGAATATATGGCTCTGAGCATGGCTGCTGCAGAAGCTGTATGGTTGAAGGGACTTCATCAAGAACTAGTTCCTCAAGCCTCTAGTGTTGTGAAGATCTTCTGTGACAACAAAGGTGCAATTGATCTCGCAAGAAATCCTGGATATCGAGCCAAGACCAAGCACATTGCTATCCAACATCATTTTATTAGAGATAGAATCACTGTTGGAGATATATGTGTTGAACAGATAGCTACAACAGACATGGTTGCTGACTGTCTGACAAAGGGACTGTTTAAAGATGTACATGCAAAATGCATCTTAGGCATGGGGTTTCTGAAATAAGACTCTGATCTATTTTTAGAATGTGTATAAAGTGGGGGTGTTGGAATTAAGCCTGTGTTATACACATTCTGGACAATAGGTGGTGTGCTAAGAGGACTCTTTAGTACTCTATGTACTCTACTTCCGGTTTACGTTCTTCTTTGCTCGTTGTGCTAATTAAAATGTTTAAACTCTGATCAGTTCTATATCTAAATAATCCTAAAGAACTAAAGTGAACTTCAACATATTTGTATAAGTTGCGTTGTTGTCAACTTATTTTGATAAACGAAAATTGATTGATTGATTGCAACTAATTCCAAGATATTGTCATTAGAGCTATCTTATTTCGTTTTGCAGCTCCAGAAAATTAGCAACGTTTCATTGCGTCAGATTTTAATAAATATTTGATATTAATAAAATTTCAATTACTATTACTTACTGGTTATCAAAACTAATAAAAGTTTTAAACACCATAAAATGACGGAATTATCAGACTAAAGGTTTCCACACATAGGCCTAAACTGCAGCAGACGCTGGTTTCTGCTTGTTGGTAATAAGTTTGATGTTATTTTACACAAAAATGAACTATTAGCCCAATTGCTGCCCATATGAACAAAGCAATTATAAATTACAAAATTAGACAAAATATACTTTTGCAATTACAATAATAATTACTTTTATGAAATTATCTGAATGCCAAGCTGTACAAAATATAAACAAATATATTTAAAATAATCTAAATTTTAAAATGTATTTTTTATTATTGAAAAAAAATATTTTAATTGGTTTGGGGGCCCCTTCAAGAGTTGGGAGCCCTAGGCGCGCGCCTAATATACCCCGCAGTCGATCGAGTCGAGTGTATACGATCGACTTGGCCCGGCCGACGATCGACTCGATCGACTTTGTCGACTCGCCGACCTTTCGACGACTCGATCGACTTGGCTCGGACAACGATCGACTCGATCGACTTCGTCGACTTGGACCGTAGTCTACTGGCCAAAATTTGCTGACGACTGTTGCATTTTTATATTCCAGTACCTAAATAATGATATCGTGTGTGCCTGTGGTTGACTTGTAATTATTAAGCCTCTCTTAATCCGTCGACTTGATCAGCTAGACAGCTAGGGTACAATGCAATCTCCTACAGTACAGTACGATAATTATAGTACCAGCTCAAACGACAGTAGAGGTAGGCCCTACTAGAAGACGTGTAATGTCTATATTACATCGGCACACGAGGCGCTATATAAAACTTCGTAATGAGTTAGAGTTAGTTCAAGAAACTTGAAACTGCTCATGATTACTGAAGTTAGTTAGAGGTTCAGGCTTGGAACCTAGCCTTGGAGGGTTCTGTCACAGTTCAGCATATGCTCCAGATTATAGACATGCAAATGCTCCAAATCCTCTACGAATCCACATGACACTAATTGTATTTCATTTTATGGCATTTCCGATCCGGAAGGCAGCAATGTAAGGATTTTTGGTTTTGAAAAAGGTAGGGCGACTAGGGCAAATATATGAATCATGGGCGGCAGCTGCGGCTCCCATTAATACTCACTGTAGAGTGGACCAAAATGTTGCCACACATCTGAGTGAGAAGTCGACGCATTCAGTCTTGTTCTAAAGTACTGACTTTCGAACGTTTTGACATCATCATTACTGACTACAACGCTAAAATTTCCTGAAACGACGGCATTCTTAACGCATCTTAATCGCTTCAATTTTCACCCTAAAACTCTGAAAAAAGTATCTATAAATTCCACTAATAAGAAAGCGCCAAGAAGTACCTTATTTGCACTGAACTTCATATTAGGTTCATACGGTAGTTGTGTGCTTACACAGAATTACATCATTATATCATAAGGTCTGTCATTTTCGAAAACATAGTAAGTAAAATATTTCAGAGTCGAGTCGAGGGAAACAACGATCGACTCGACTTGGTCGAGATTACGATCGACTCGATCGGCGAGTCGATCAAGTCGACGATTTTTCGATCGACTCGACTTGGGCGAGTTACGATCGACTCGATCGATCGACTCGATCGGCTGCGGGGTATAGCGCCTAATTCGCCTACTGGTAAACGCGCCTCTGGCTGCAGGGTGTAGAGAGTTTGTTTGATTGGTGGTAAATATTTATGCAATAGGGCCTAATTGAAAAGGATTGTGCAGGATATAGGCTACAGGCGGAGTCGGTTTCTAATTGTTACAAAGAGTCTTAAATGAAGGATAAGATAGAGGTAAGTACCCCTAGCGTATCAGCATCCGGATAATTGCCTCAAGGGCCTCCCGTGCCTGCCCTCCCGCTAAAGCCCCACCACACAGGCGAGCAAAACAACATCATAATATAGGCTACCACCCGTAGAATTTTTGCTTTTAATATCACTAGGCCTAATAGGCCCTGCTCATTGTTTAACGACGTAAAGTAATACATCAAACGCTGTCTATGATAGGCCTACACACAATTATTGTCATGAAATGGCTGGATGCAAATTAAACAATAATTATTCTTCAAAGTTTGTCTCACACAAGAAACATTAAAAGCAAAAAGAATTCTTAATAAACATTCCCAATGCACAAGAGATTCGCAATCTAGTTATTTCAATTTTAAAACATCAGCCACAAATGCACAATAGGTCCTACATTTAATTATGATCATGGCATTTAGATTCTTTATTCTGTTTTTGAAATTTTAAAGCAATTATTTATTAATCTGTAATATACTTCAGTTTAATATACAAAATGGATGGATGGATATAGAGTTCAACATCTTAGGGCAGCAAAATCGATTAACGTCGACCGAGATTATTTTCAAAAGAAATTAACATACAAATTATTCGCGTTGGATGAATGTCTAGCGTCTGGAGAAGTCCTTTTAAAGGTGTGCAAGTTGATTACGACTTTCTATAATAACACATTGCCTAGAATATACGAGGGGATAAATAAAGTTGTAGGCCTATAGGTCTGCCAATTCATATTATCCAGTTTTAACCAACAATTATTATGGTTCCTACTTTTGCAATTTTAAAGAATCTCATGATCATCACAATAGCTGTTGTAAGAGTCTTACAGGTGTTCAAGAGAGCGTCAACTTTTATTAGCTTTAGCAATAGTGATCACCCTAGTAGCTTTACCCTCTTTTATGCCTGAGCATATGGGCCTATGGCAAAATTTACAAAATTCAAGACACGGGATGAAAAGCTCCTTCGACCGTTCGACGAGTAGACTTAATATATATTGCCTAGCGTTAACGGTGTCTAATACGTCATGGCTTCCAACACGTCGGCGGAAATAATTTTTTAACAGTAGGCCTACTAACCATTCGATTCTTGTGTGTGCACTTGTTATAGCGCCCCTTTAAGATTTCTACTCAGAGGCGCTCCCGACTACAGCGCGGACACTGAATCGGAGTTTCACGCCGAAGCGCACAGAAGTAATTGAGTGAAGGACTTGCCCAGGAGTCCCTACGCGGCGGCAGTGGGTGGATGATTCCGCCCGCAACTCTCCGGCTGCAAGGCACCAAACATACCCCTACACCTCCGCGTCCACGATTCGTATGGCATAGCCACAGTCCATCCTCGTAGTAGGCTACACCTTCCTTCGGATTAAGGTCGGATTCATCTGCTTAACAACATCTGATGGGATTAGGAACCGTTGATGTTCCTAGGAAAAATATCTTGCACAGCTCTGAGCTCTCATTTAGAGTTTTACTAAAATACGATTTTGACCACACTGACCAATTGGACCCGACTGTTTAACGATATTTTTGTGCAATCAAGTGATGTTCTCAATGACAGGACATTTTACGGTTTTCACTGCATTATATTATATTGCCTCCAAAACAGTGTTAGGCTCAACATTTTTGGAAAAACATAGATAACCGCTAAAAAACATAGAAAACATAGACACGGGTTTTCAGG
>JACEVL010004388.1:0-11156 GCA_020284085.1 Aporrectodea caliginosa
TCTTTGATTCGGGAATAACTGATGTAAACCCTTGGAATAACAATAATAAAAATAATAAAAATAGAAATCGTAGTAGCAGTAGCAGCAGCAGCACCACTACTACTACTATTAGTACAACAACAAGAACAACAACAACAACAACGACTACTACTACTACTACTGCTGCTGCTGCTGTTGCTGTTGCTGTTGCTGCTGCTGCTCACTACTACTACTACTACTACTACTACTACTACTACTACTACTACTACTACTACTACTACTACTACTACTACTACTACTACTACTACTACTACTACTACTACTACTACTACTACTACAACAACAACAACAACAACTACTACTACTACTACTACTACTACTACTACTACTACTACTACTACTACTACTACAGTTCTACTGTACTACTTAGGCTCTGCGTACGTTTAGAACAGATTTCACACAGGTCACACAGGTCACACAGGTCACACAGGTCACACAGGTCACACAGGTCACACAGGTCACACAGGTCACACAGGTCACACACACACACACACACACACACACACACACACACACACACACACACACACACACACACACACACACACACACACACACACACACACACACACACACACACACACACACACACACACACACACACACACACACGTATGCATTCTTTAGTGACTTGCGCCCACATCGAGCGAGAAGTACAACCGATAAAGGCAACACATGCACGCACACACGCACACACACACACACACGTATGACACAAACATGCACGCACACACGCACACACACACACACACACGTATGACACAAACATGCACGCACACTCGCTCTCTCGCATCCAAACACCTACACTCATGCACAGTTGCACAAATACACACATGCACAGTTGCACAAATACACACATGCACAGTTGCACAAATACACACATGCACAGTTGCACAAATACACACATGCACACCCGCACAAATACACACATGCACACCCGCACAAATACACACATGCACACCCGCACAAATACACACATGCACACCCGCACAAATACACACATGCACACCCGCACAAATACACACATGCACGCACGTACACAAGCACACATGCACACACACACTTACGCAAACACAAACACGAGCTCCTTTATGGATGCAGAAGCAGGTCGCCTCGGCCATCTCCCGAAACGGATGTATAACAACTACCTGTTCAGCTCTCCATGCACTGTAGGGGCAATGACAGCGCCGTCTGCAGCAGAACACACTGGCCACGACGGCGGCGGCAGCGGGCAAATTGACAGGTGCTCTGCGATTTATCTTCGCCGCACCGACGATATTGGCCTTTGAGCTCACGAGGTGAACAACCGATCTAATGAAATCTCTTGGTCTGGGGAAAGAGGGAGAGAAAGGGAGCACACCATGAAAGGGTTGAACTTCGTACTGGCCGAATTTGAACAAGGTGTTGAGCAGACCAAGACTGAGGCCTTAGAGGTGGTGCAAGCGTATTACTTATCCATTGAGGAATAAATTACTAATGATAATCATGGATATTGATATCGCAGTGAATGCGGTGCGTTTAGCGCTTAGCGCAAGAACGACAGGAACTAATTGCATTGTCTGGAAGTGCTTTGTCGCGCTCTCGTTAGCCGTATTACTGATTAATGACGGCGATTTGTATAACGATTGCCTTACGGTCGCACATCGCAGTTATTTACAAAGGATGGAATTTATAAGTATAGAAAACGACATGGGCACCGATTAATTATATTAATAAGTGCTTGGAGATAAAGTAATATCGTGTAGCTTACACTTGGAAATCCCTATTAGGCTCAATTACTGAAGTACCTCACATGGTCAAGGCTAATACAAAGGTCAAGGTCAGTGTTAAGGGTCAGGGTCAGGGTCAGGGCATGCTAATTGCTCATTTATGACTGGGGTGCGCGATCTTCTGGCGGATAGCGTACTGAACAGTCAGTATAGACAGCGAAGGTTAACATCCAGACCAGGGTAGAAATAGGCCTCGAGATAATAACGATATATGGAGAAAGTACTAGCCAATGTAGCCATGAGTCCTCATATGCCGAGTGTAAGAAAACTTTGTCTATGGCCCTTCACAGCTCTGCTTCTGCCTACCTGCAACGGCCTACTCCTCTTCTGTGCATATTAGGTTAAGCATATATTTTTGCAGGAGGGGCAGAACATAATGGCCACTGTTAATTTTTAGCTAGGGCTTGAAAATGCGGAGCAGGAAATTAAGAACGTGGATATTTTTCATAGACGTCATAACATATATCATCATAATTATAGAAAACGACATGGGCAAATTGGGTACGCTCAGTGGCGTAACCAGGTCTTCCATAAAATTACGCAGTTTTGAAGAACTCTGAGGGGAGGGGTCTGGGGAGGGGGCTGTGCCCTCTCCCCAGGGTAAGAAAAATTTTCATTTTGGGGTTTGTAATGGTGCATTTTGGAGACCAACTTTTGATTCAAAGTAATAACATTTTACATAAGTTCTTTGGAAAATTATAATTATAATTTCATAATTTGATTTTTAAAATGGGTTCAGCTGCAAAGTCCCAGCAACCAACGTAGACTAGAAACAGACAGACTCATCAAAGCAATTAACTAAAGCATAAGAAAATAAATTTATTTGTTGATTTGTAATGGTCCATTTTGGAGACAATCTTTTTGGTTAAAAGTAATAACATTTTACATCAGCTCTTTGGCAAATTATGATTCATTCATTCATTACAGAGATTTACATAGCGCCCCTTCAAGATTATCTACTTAGGAGCGCACCCGACCCAACTCCGAAGTCCGAACAGTCTTGAAGTTAGAATAGAACGTGATCTGAAGGGCTCTCGGCATTAGGCGTAGTGCCAAAGGAAGCCCATTCCAGATTGCAGGCCAGCAACAGAAAAAGCACGGCGCTGCAGAATAGAAGTCCGCGACCGGGAGACAAGAACCTCAGCCTGCCTAGAAGAGCGAGGAGAACCACGGTGCTGGATGCTGAGGGTGGTGCTCCTGTAGATAAACAGAGACCACATCAGCGCCAGACCAAGGAAGAGATCCGGTAAGCGATCCACTGTGGGAAAGGAAGCCAATGCAAGACATCCCGCATATAATCAGTAACATGGCGGAATCTTGGGATGCAACCAATATAGCGTGCCGCCGAGCGTAAGACCCGAACCAAGCACCCAACCCGAGTCGCCGGAAAACCCACGCAGAGGGCGCTGCAATAATCAAGACGGGAAACAACAAAGAAGTGGGTAAGCATTAAGGCAGTATTAAAGGTTAAGGAACGGAAGACCTCTCTAAGCTGACGCAGCTGGTATACACAATCGCGGCATAGCAGGCTGATATGCCGCGTGAACGTTAGTTCAAGGTCTAATGTGACACCAAGGTCCCGGACAAAGGATGAGAAAGCAATGGCGTACGGAGCTGAAATGCCGCCCGGGGCGACGGCCCAAAATGCTGCCTTGGCCACTTAATTTTGGATATGTTATTTTCTCTAAGAGATTGCAGTTTTCATGACGATCGTCGATCTCATTACATACACGCCTATAATTTTATTTTATAAAGTTGATAGCCTGCCTGGATTTATCAATTAATTAATTTCTTTGCCACTGTGAGAAAGTAATCTGCGGGAACTCCTGGGCAAGGGCCTCCAAATCAATTTTGGCGAGCTGCTGGCGCGTGCCAAGCCAAATGAACTGGGTCTTAGATGAGTTTAGCCGCAGGCGATTGGAGGACATCCAGGCCTCGAGAGCCTCCATTGCCCGGTTCATGGCCCGGGCTTCGGTAATGGCTGCTGACGCAGGACAGTGCAAAAACGCCTGCAGGTCACCCGCATAAGATTGGTTCAGCACAGAGCAAGGCTCAGCAAGAGGCCAGGAGAGGACCAGTATCAGCAGTATAAATAATATAATTAGAGGGCCCAGCACAGATTCCTGGGGCAGGCCAAACGGGACAGGAACACATGGAGTCCTAGTAGACACGTAGACCGCAGAGAAGGAACGGTGATGGAGGTAGGAAACAATCCAGTCAAGAAAGTTACCAGAAAGGCCAAACGAGGTAGATAGGCGCCTAAGAATGATATCGTGATCGACGGTGTCAAACGCCGTGCTGACAGCAAATAATGCTAAGAGGATGACCTGTGACCTATCAATAGCCCCATAGATATCAGAGAGGAGGCGAACTAACAGGGTCTCCGTGGAGTGGCCCTTACGAAAACCAGATTGAAAAGTCGGCAGCAAATTGTCCTTATCAAGATACCTTAACATATACAGAAACCAACT
This sequence comes from Aporrectodea caliginosa, assembly GCA_020284085.1. Taxonomy (NCBI): domain Eukaryota; kingdom Metazoa; phylum Annelida; class Clitellata; order Crassiclitellata; family Lumbricidae; genus Aporrectodea; species Aporrectodea caliginosa. The sequence goes on from JACEVL010004388.1 coordinate 4,280, forward strand.
TCATAAAGCTGCTGCTTTACGAGTGTCGCAATAGTTTCGCCAGTGGTGTCAAGCGTTGGGAAAACTTGGGATGACAGTTAGGCCCTATAAATTGTTCTTTTGCCACATGCTGAGAACCGGGTTGTTCACGCTATCAACATATCGTATAAGCTGACCGATATCTGTTCTGTGCTCGCATCAAACAATAAAGTGTACAACCTAGCCGCACGACATTCTGCCACAATAATGTCTCGAACTCACAGGCCACACAGGTGGATCAGCTGATTTTTGAATCAACGGACTTATGTACTGGGGTTTGCGTGGACCAGATGACATTAGCTTACGATGATTTAATCTATAGTGTCGGTCTGTGATCGAAATTTCAGAAGTGCCACGAAATTTGCAGAGTCTTCACTATGCCGGCGAAGGGAAATGTTTTACTGACTGTACAGTTATAAAGTCTGCACATTAGAAATTCAACGAATAATAGTAATCTAGAATCTAGAATGTCAAAAAGTAATCTAAACGGTTAAAAAATTTTGAGAGCTGCTAAAATCTTTACGCATTTGCGTAATTGCGTAATGCTAGTTACGCGCCTGGGTACGCTGTAGATATATAATTAGAAACCTTTTTTATATTCCTACTAGCTTAAAGTTAAATTTCTCAGTCTCACGTTTCGTATCGTCGAGCTATAGTATCAGTAGTGTTTTAGTGCAGAGACATTTGTTAAACACCAAAAAGTAGTAGTTAAAAAATAAGTGTCAATTTTCCGGGGGGGGCAAGTGCCCCTCTTGACCCTATGTGCGGGCGCCCTTGACAGCGGGCTCTACATAATTTAGTTGTTTGCCTTTAACGACTTGCTAACATTCTACTCAATGTCTAGGCTGATGGGGGAAAAGACCGACAGACAGGGTTCATTGTTATTGTGATTAGTTGCGCCTGTGTCTGATGCACACGGCATCAACCGATTGCACAACAAAACCAATCGGTAATAGGTTTACACAAAGAAGATCAGTTCGATAAAACAGATAAGCGTAGTGTAAAGAAGATGGATTGGAGAGGATATCATTTTGGTTAGACATTTTATACCGGCGCTGTAGAATAGACGAATAGGGCCAATCCGGATATTTTATATTCCACAATAGTTAATATTCAAGTCCTGAGGGATCCTGCATACCTTTGGGGCAAATAAATAATAGCCTGTTTAGAGTTCATGTTGTTCGTCTGTATGGTTCTGGCCGTATAGGTCTGTCTGTTTCTGTCTCTCCATCTCTGCAAGCCCTTATGTCCCTGTCAGTCTGTGTATTTGTATATGTGGGTCTTGAGTTGTGTCTCTCTGGGAGTCTGGGTATCTGTAGGTCTGACTATCTTTCTGTGTACCCCATTTCTTTGTCCTGTCTCTTCTTCCTTTTATACTCTCGCAATCGCATCTTCTTTCGCAACGTTTTCTTTGTCAGCGCTCGTGAATAAGCTGGTGCCCTGCGCTTAGCTTTCAAAATAGCGCTTTAGAAATTGGGAGTTTACGGTTACTCTTCGTTCAATCTATCTGTTTCTTCATTGCTGTCGTTTCGTATGTCCTCTGGCTTTCCGGTCTCTCCCCTTCTATCTCTCTCTCTCTCTCTATTTCTCTCTATTTCTCTCGTTCTCTCTATCTCGTTCTCTCTCTCTCCCCGACTCTCTCTCTCTCTCTCTCTCTCTCTCTCTCTCTCTCTCTTTCTCTTTCTCTGTGTTTGTCTCGATCAATTCCATTTTCTATATATTTTTCGTTTCCTCTACTTTTCTTCGAACTCCACCTATTCTCTATCATCTCTTTCCTCTCTCTCTCTGGCGCATGTTTCATCGTATTTTTCTACGCTCTCTTCCGTTTCTCTATATTCTCCTGTAAGTCTGAAAATTGCTGTCAGCAAAATTCACATAGACGTACACCTACCGAAATTTGCTTTTGATCATTGTCCTTTAAAAATACTCTAGTTATGATGATAATTATGCCAATACAGTTCTATATGGCGCTAAATCCACCAACGGCGAAGTAGATAGTAAGTAAGTAAGTAAGTATGGTCTTTATTACGCCATTTGCAAACGCACAATGGGACAACAGTTATTCAATGATAATTGTAGAACAACGAAGTAATAATATTGATAATAATAATGCGTAACAAGCTAAATGCAGGTGGAAGATAATTAATAATTGTAAAGCATCCTGGTGATAAATCCTTTCCTAGTAAGGGGGTCAGATTGCGGAATGATACGATTGTGCGAACGAGGTCTTAGGGAGTATCCGGTTTCGCGGATAGGAGGGAGTAATCCGTGTAGGACATGACCAGGATCCGACAAAACCGCGAGGAGAAGAGAGCTGCGTCTGCTTTGGCACACAGCTCTTCAATTTTAGGGGAACAAGGAGGTATCTCTTCAACGACGCTGTCATAAGAAAGATGATTTGCCTCGCCCTCCTCCTTTATCCAGACTTGGGCCTGGCACCGTTCGAAAACGGCAGTGGTGGAGTTTCTTTACAACAATGGTGAAGTAGACTACAATCTTCAAAGCTTCAAAAACTTCTAAAGCGCCACTCGAAAGCCAAGCGCAGGGAACAAGACTGCAGATAAACTTGTTGACGTCACGTTTCTCTTCTTCTGAAGTTCTGAGTGCACTGACATGTCACGATTTGACCGATGCATTTCGTTACGGATGTTTGCCTCATATATGCAGCCAAGACCAAACGCTAGGTGGAGCGTGTATGAAAGGTTTGTTTATAAATACTGCTGTCGCTGCCGCTGCAAAGAGAGAGACTCCGTCTGAGCTGTGCATGGATGAAATAAATGGCCAAAGGTTTAAAGCCGCTATTCCAAATTGAGACATTCGGAGATGGTCATAAGGAAAAGGAGGAACAGTCCCTTAAGCTAGCCTGAGAGGCAGCCATAGGTATGAAGTGCTAGCGACTTCAATTTTCTTAGCTTCGGCATTTTAAGAGGGCGAGTGGTCCACCCAAGTATGAGAATTGTAGAAAACGACTGTGGTGAGACCCATGTGAAGTTCGGGTGTGCAATGAAGACTTAACAATGGGGTACTAAGAAAGACTAGGTGGTTGAACCCCCAACTCCCCCACCCCGGCAATTATCACCCTGGTCCACCCTGTCCCTTGCCGTCTCATCTTCTCACCGACAGTGTACGGTCAGTGTAGTCATTATAGTTGAGTTGGCTAGGAGGCGCATTAGAAACTGAAATCTGGAGACAAATATCTGCCCTAGCGGGGTTTGAACCCCGATCTCTCAGTTTACCGTACAGCTCACTTAACCACTCGAATATCGCCTACATACGTGGGCGACTAAGTGAGCACAAAATTCTTCCTATCCGCCTAAGATTTATAGGATCTGCTATCATATGGATCCAATTGGAACCAATGGCTATGTATCATCAATAAATCCAATGCTCTCCGAACTGCGAAAGCTTTCCTGCGTGGGTTTCTATGCAGGCAGGAGCCAGTTGGACGTCAACATTTATTCAACAGAATTTAATATAGAATAATATTTATTAAAAACAATAGCAATATGTAATAAAATGAAACAACATTTGATATAAAATAATATATTTAACGCGAAACAATTACAACAACAATATGTATTAACAGTATTAATATGTAACAAAAGACTATATATGATATAAAATATAATAATTATTATAATAACATTATGTCTGTGCATTTGTGTCTGTTTGTGTCTGTATCCGTTCGTCTGTCCGTCTGCCTGTGTGTCTGTCTTCCTCTCTCTGTAACCCATTCCTCTGAGCGTCATGCGTATATATATATGTCTATATATAAATATATACATGTATATATGTGTGTATTAATAAATATCTACATGTATTCATATATGTTGTTTGTTATTTCAGCCCTTCTGAGTGTTTGTTTGTTTGAATCTTTCATCGTTACCAGATAAGGGTCAGGATTTTATGGCCATCGCTCCAGAGACGAACAACAGGATACATATACATTTTATATATACAAACACACATGTGTATATGTATATATACACATATACAAGTGTACTTTAATATGCATATATACGTATATGAATACATGTATATATTTATTAATATACACATATGTATACATGCATATGCATATCTATATAATATACTGAGATATATAAATAAGTGTTCTCATATGTGTAATATAAACATATATATAAGGATATCATTGTTCTTCTGCTTACTCTTTTTCTCCTATCTCTCTGTCTCCAGCCTTTTCCTCGGCGCCGAACTGGAGACTGAGGATTACCAGTAAGCAGACTTGTCCTATGCCCTGCATGCTTGTAGTCTATGTGCCACTGCCAGCCATGACTCCGTCTCTGTCTCTCTATGTGTCTTCTTCTTCTTCTTCTTCTTCTTCTTCTTCTTCTTCTTCTTCTTCTTCTTCTTCTTCTTCTTCTTTCTTCTTCTTCTTCTTCTTCTTCTTCTTCTTCTTCTTCTTCTTCTTCTTCTTCTTCTTCTTCTTCTTCTTCTTCTTCTTCTTCTTCTTTCTTCTTCTTCTTCTTCTTCTTCTTCTTCTTCTTCTTCTTCTTCTTCTTCTTCTTCTTCTTTCTTCTTCATCTCTCTCTCACTCTGTCTGTCTGTCTCTCTCTCTGTCTCTCTCTGTCTCTATCTGTCTCTCTCTGTCTCTCTCTCTCTCTCTCTCTGTCTCTCTGTGTTTCTCTCTCTCTCCGTCTCTGTCTCTTTCTCAATCCCGGTGGGTCTGCTCTGACTCTGAATGCCTGGGTGTCTACATTACTTTTCTCAGTCTGTGTGGTTGCTTGTCTATGTGTTCATGTGTCTGTCTGTCTATCTATCGCTGCTGGACCCCTTACTATTCCTCTCCATTTGCCTCGCTGGGATTATTGGACTCTTGAGCTTCTGCATGGTAAGCGATGACTGCGTGTACACAAGAGGTCGATGTTGGCTGCACTGTGGACCGGCAAGAATGAGAACAAAGGGAGGCAACGGAAGAGATGCAGCAGAGTCACGTAGGCTGAGATGTAGGCAGACAGGGAAACAGAGAGGCAGCAGAGAGAGGGGTAGGAGAGAGTTTGAGACAGACACTCCTACACACATATTATACAGAAACAGAGACAGACAGAGAGACAGAGATAGAGAGAGAGAGAGAGGGCGAGGGCGAGGGGTAAAAGGGAAGGAGTGAGTGAGAGAGACTGATAGACAGACAGACAGAGACACAGAGACAGATAGAGGGGAGACAGAGACATAGACAGAAAGACAGAGACAGAGAGACAAAGAGCGAGAGAGACAGACAGAAACACAGAGACAAAGAAAGCGAGAGAGAGGGAGAGAGAGAGGGAGAGAAGACAGAGACAGATAGACAGTGACACAGAGAGAGAGGGAGAGAGAGGGGAGGAGAAATAGGCGAGAGGGAGAGAAAAAGGAAAGGCCACTTATCGACCTCTTCAGATTCAGAGGACCGTGAAGCAACAGTCTGAGTATAATAGGGACAGGACCGTCTGCAAGGGCAGACAGACACACACAGGCAGACGGACAGAAGGACGGACGGACAGACGGTCGGACGCATGTGCGTACTTACGGACATACAAACACAAATAGGGAAGGAGGTGTAGTTCAGAGGAGAAAAAAGAGGAGACGGAAGAGGAGAAAAGAGAGGAGAACGAAGAGGAGAAGAAGATGAAGAATGATGCAAGGTGGGAGAAGAGCAGGAGAAAGAGAAGAAAAAGACGGAGTAGGAAGAGGAAGTGGAAGATGGGGAACATTCATTCATTCATTCATTCATTCATTCATTCATTCATTCTTTCATTCATTCATTTTCCATTCATTCCGTCATTCTTTTTTCATTCATTCATTCATTCATTCATTCATTCATCATTCCATCATTTTTTCCATTCATTCATTCATTTTTCCCCGTTCGTTCATTCATTCATCATTCCGTCATTCTTTTTCCATTCATTCATTCATTTCATCATTCTTTTTTCATTCATTCATTCATTTATTCATTCATTCTGTTAGGGTCTCATGACTGAGTCCTAACCGGTCCTGGGATGGGCCATGGTTATGCTTGGGTAGGTTTCCTGGGCGGAGGGGAGACCTCTAGCGGGAGAAGTTTCCTATATAAGGACGTAGGAAAAGGGGCGTCGAGGAAGACTCTGATAATACGGCCGTCGGGCGTTTGTCTTGTCCGAGTTCTTCCTGAGTTCTTCTTGTGGGTGTTTTCTTCTGCCTGCACGATAGTTAAGCTAGTTTCGTGGCAAGTTCCACTTTTGCGGTTTACTTAAGGTTGCTTAAGTTTGTGATGTTCGTCAGCCCGTTGCTGAGTTGCAGACTTGTTTGTTGGGCGTTCTTCGTCTCGAGAGCGAACCCTTCTTCCACCGTCGTTCTACGGTTGGGTAATGTATCGTTTTGAGTTGTGTTTTGTTGAGAATTACACCTCTTAAAATAGACAACGAGTCTTGAGCTTTGTTATAGCTGGGGGAAACTCTTACAATTCATTTCATCATTCTTTTTTCATTCGTTCATTCATTAATTCCACCATTCTTTTTCATTAATTGATTCATTGATTCATTGATTCATTGATTCATTGATTCATTGATTCATTGATTCATTGATTCATTGATTCATTCATTCATTCATTCATTCATTCATTCATTCATTCATTCATTCATTCATAGGACTTGTATAGCGCCCCTCCAAGATGCCTACTCCAACTCCAAGCCCAACGCCGGCAATGAAGAGCAGTTTTTAGATGCTTGTAAACTGTCTGTGTGTGCAGAGTCCCTGAGTCCCTATAGCTAAAAGAACACGCAGACATAAAAAGAGAAGCGAAGGGGAAAGAAGTGGATTGGGTGAAGTATGGGTCCGATGAGTAGGAGGAAGAGAGACAGCTACACATAGAAAGAGAGATACTATG
>JACEVL010004389.1:0-10953 GCA_020284085.1 Aporrectodea caliginosa
CACATAGCCTAACCAAACATAACCTTGATCGTTTTTCAGACCAATCAACTCTCATAGTAAATATTAGGTGACGGAGTTTTATACGTTGCATATTTCATGACTTCACATTATTTTAATTATCACGAGCATTTACATAGTACCCCATATAGATATTTGCTCATAGACATACAGCATCTGCTTGATTGATCTGCAAGACTAAGCCCAATGTTATAAATAAATAAATAAATATATATATATATATAATTATATATGTATGTATATATATATATAGTTAGGTAATTTTTCGCACTAGTCCGATGGCCTTAAACAGTCGTTTTTCAGCCCACCTGTTCTTTATCAGCGTTCACTATAACAGATCATTGCAGGTGTATTCTACCTGCTAACTCAGGTGAAAGTGCCAAGCTTGTCGCACCTGAGCATGCCACCTGTAATAACTGTAGGCCTACCTGTAGTGATTACCTGGTTGTAGGCCTACCTGAACATCGACTACCTGTACGTCCCGGACAACTTGCCTTTCAGTCGGTTGCGTCTGTCATTTACCTTGATTCTCATGGTGCACGGACGAGATTGATCTAGGCCTACCTGTGTGTAAATGCAAATGGGACATTTAACATGCTCAGCGATATCCAGTGAATTTTGCGCTAAAGACTTGCAGGCTGGCCTCCACTTGGATACGTTTGAGCATTAAATAGACTATAGACTATTTTAGTAAAAGATGCAAGACTATTCGACTGGGACTGGCGTGATTAAACTGAAGCTGCAGAGAGTTCAGAACTCTTTGGCTAGAGCCATAAGTAATACATCCAAATATGAACATATAACCCCTGTGCTTAAATCTTTGAATTGGCTTCCTGTCAGGGCCGGATTTACTATGGGGCAAATGAGGCAGCTGCCTCAGGGCCCCCACCAATTCCACCAAACACCAAAAAAAAGATAAATAGAAATAAATGTAATAAATATTGTAAATAGACCTACAAAACTAAAAATAGTAGATATTAGTCATATTACCGGTACTTGTAACTAATTGTCAGCGTCGCGATATAAAAATGTAAGCGCTATATAAATATAATTTTATTATAAACTGAGTCTGATGTTGATTTCCGGCAAAACGGCAGACATTGTCACGTTGAAATTGTAAAATAAGATAAATTTCAAAACAGACAAGAAATATAATAAATTAATAATTATGATGTTATGATTGTTATCCTGCGCATATATCTATGTATGATGGTCTCAAATTGCAGTGGAGAAAGATCCTTTTCCAAGCTTAAAATAATAAAAAATCGTCTTAGAACAACTTTGGACCAGGAGAAGTTGAATTGGCTGTCACTGATGAGCATTGAAAGCGATGTCTTGCGAAGCATTGACTTTCGTGACATCATTAAAGACTTCGCTAATAGCAAAGCAAGAAAAGTGTCAATAAGTTGATCATACTGTGATTACTGTCATTACTGTGACTGTGACTCTGTGAGTGAAGTGACTTCAAGTGAGTCTGTCTGTACTCTGTAGTACAGTTAAAGATGTAACTTACCTACAGACTACAGTACATTAGTTATTAGTTAATAGTTAATTATAAAAAGTATTCCATACTGTTTGGCTTAGTGTTTGCCTCAGGGCCCCCACCAACCCAAATCCGGCCCTGCTTCCTGTTCAGCAAATAATTCGTTTCAAATTGAGGCTCATAGTTTATAAAACTGTGAACTCTGGCAACTATGATATTTAAAATCAGTTCTTATTCGCCTGACTTATCATTATTTAATGAGATCATCTGATCATCTTTGTCTGGTCACACCTAAATCAAGAACAGTTACTGTTCTTGGTAAACGAGCTTTTTCAGTTGCGGGGCCTACTTTTTGGAACTCTCTTTCTGTGTCAGTGCGCTGTGCTCAGTCGCTTATGTCATTTCGTTCTCGGCTGAAAACGTACCTCTTTAAAATTGCTTATCCGCCGTAGGCTGCTTCTCTATCTCTTACGGACTTATGTTCTGGATGTCGACCTGATTAGTGATTGCGGCTTGGTTTTGGTGTGCCGTCGATTGATGCATTGTGCTGCACAATTTGTGCATTAAACACCCGCGCAATAGAACTTACAAATTACAATTACAGTTACTGAGAACTTCACGTAACGTTTGCGAATAGACCTAGTTCTTCCATTTGCTGGGCCTGATTTTGGTCAAAGACTTCAGAAAGGACTTTATAAACATATTTTTGATGGTTTATCTAGCATCTTGTGCTAGCAATTTTTTCATTATACAGAAATCGTCGATACTGTATTAAGTTTAGTCAAACGTTGAAAATCTATAAAGGCCTTCAAATCTTTTCTAGATTGTTGCTCTAGAGCCTTCTCGACCAGGTCTATGCCCATAGGAACTTCTATCGCGACAATGTCTGATGCATAAGGCTTCAACCGATGGCGCACCAAAACAGGTCCGTAATCAGGTCGATGTCCAGAATATCAGTCCATTAATTTAAAACCGAGAGGCAGTCTATAATGGACACAAATCCTTAAAAGTTAAGTCATAAGTTGAAAACTAAAGACATACGCGACGGCAGAGAACGAACTAAGTGCATAAGGAAAGAGCTCTAGTCCAAAGCATAATATGTTTAGGACTTGTAGAGATTCTGGAATGGGCTATACATTTTTCTTAGGACCTGTGATACATCGATAGTTTAATCCAGTCCACCCTAGTCTAATCTAGTGTTATCTGATCCGATCTGAACTAATCTCTCTTTCTGATACAAACTCTCGGAAGGGGTTGTCCTCTCTCATCTCAACGGCTATCTCACCTCAAACAATCTCTTAAACTCATTCCGTCTGCCTACACCAAACATCACTCTACTGAAACAGTCCTCACCTCGTTATATATAGCAAACTTGCCATGGCGATATCTCGTCAACAAGTCTACTGCTAGTGCTTTGTCTTTTAGGCATATCTGCCGCCTACAATACAACAGACCATGCTACCAGACAAAACGACCTGGCTATTGCGGACTTGATTTTATATAGCGCCGGTAAATAAGCTGGTCTCCTGGCGCAGCTTTTGAGTGGCGCTGAGAAATTTAGGAGATTTACACTTAATTTACAATCAAAGCTAAAATCTTGAAACTTATATAGCGCCGTAATCGTAAAACACAAGGCACAAATGACCAATCGAGGGTCGCTTCTAGGTAAACGGTATCCAACAGAATTCAAGAAGAATTTCGAATAGCCAGCCGTTTTTTTTAGAATGGCTCAGAAAAAACTTGTTGAAGGCCAACGAAGCCTGTACGTCTTCAAAACAGATAAGGTATATATAGGCGCAAGAGAACCAAACATGGAACTGTCAAAGAAGATTTAATCAGAGAATGAGTGTCGTGAATGTGATCAGCCTATGCTAGGCTTAGACATTGTAGTTTATAGTTAGTAACGTACAGATGATAGGCCTAATCATAATCGTTAGCTTCTAAATTTCTAACGCTATGATTAAAGAGAGCACCAGCAGGGCTAATTCAGAAGTGAGGTAGGCCTATCAGGTCAGAGGTGTAGTCTAAACTCTAAAGACACCAAGTGAAAAAAATCCGGCTGCCAGAAAACCGGAGACAGCAAGAGACCAAAGTAATGTTTATGATACCACTGTAATAGTCCTGGGCCAAGCAGATGACCTTTATTCATTCATTACTTGAATTTATATAGCGCCTCTTCGGGGAACTACTCATAGGCGCTCCCAACCCCAGCGCGGCCAAATAGGACCATTTTAAGTTTAGAGAGGAATGTCTGAGAAGGGGTTATGGAGTAAGACACGGTAGACAAAGGGTCTCCAATTGGTAGGGCCTACACGAGTTAACACTTGTTTTTGTCCGCAAGGTTGATATCGAACAAGAAATATCAATAATTTATCGGAGGCAGTTTCTTAGTTAATTTATAGCAAATATGCATATATCATTTATATATATTTTGTGACTTCAATATTTTAAAATCAGGCGTACATGCAGGCTTATGGTAGGCCCTAGCCTTGAATAAGTTGTTTTTTGGTGGAATAGTGGCCTATGGCTTAGATGATTTGTCAGTTGGATCAAATGGATTCTTGATCTTATAGAACATCAATGCTTACGCAACACCTTCCTAAGCATTTTACTTATTTACACAAACTTAGGAATTCAACTATAAGGTTGTAAGGTAAAGAAAAAGCCCACGATGCCAACCCTGTCAACGTGTTCAGAGTCAAATCGTATACTAAAATTCTGTCGACGAGGTCAAGTAACGAGAACCCAGTTATTTAACGTCATTCCGGTGTTTCAGCTTAGTGCTTACATATTTACCTACCCTATAGGCCTAGTTATAGCGGAAGTTATAATATATATATATTATAATATATATCTTCGTTTATTGATTATTCGGGATGTCTTTGACCTGTAGGCCTAAGCTATTGGATTTCGGCCTAGCTTTTCAAATCAATAAAGATCGTCGATTGTAGGCCTACATGCTACATTAAGCCAGTATCGATTTGTGATTATGCGCTATAGGAGTCATTTGATTAAACTGAATGAAGATAAATGAGGTTTTGGTAATAGTCTAGTGGTTAGTGCTGGATTTTCAACTGAGAGGTCGTGGGAGGGATCAAATCTACACTTATGTCGCAAGATGTTTTATTTTCACTTTCAGAAACAGTTAAACGACAAATGTAACAAAGCAAATCCTGTGTATGTTTCTCCATCTGAACACTTTTCATTATACCAACCTTACACTTGCTGCATCCGGATGACTGATTGGCGTTTTATCTAGCCTTTGGGGTGCTTAATGGGCCCTAGAAAGGGTTTTCACATATGTAGGGCATAAGTAGGCCTATCATCATAGTAGTAACGGTTGTCAAAATGCCACGCGGAGGACTTTTACATGTGTAGGCCGAGGAGAAAAGTATGTCAATTTTAACCCTTTGGAGGTGAGGTGGGGTATGACACACCCCTTAGCTATTATACGCTGTGTTTTCTACGGAAAAAGTGGAACCAGCTTGGATTATTTTTGTCTACCTTAGTGAATGTGAAATACTGACACTTTAGAACAATTTAGGGTACTTTTGAACCCACATTTTTTTATTTTGTTGCATATTAAAGTGAAATTATAATTTTTCGTATGCATGCTGAATCTTTTGCTGATTTTAATGAATTCAAAAAAGTAACGGCTCAGTGCAGAAAAAAGGTCGATAATAGAAGATATTGCAGATAGGCCTATTAGATTTATAGTTTTGCATCGATGTAAAATTGATCCATTATTACGAGTATTATGTCACGTGTTCGCAGATGTTACATGTTTCAAGGGCCATGAAGATGACATTGCAGAGGGCCGCTTTGATTTTGAGCGCCACCGCGCTGGCCATTTCAATTATAATTGAAACAGTTATTTGCTCCCGATAATCACCAGTTTAACTGATAATTAGTTACAAAACCATAGTTTAGCTCACAATAAATGTTATGTAGTTGATATTTTGACTTGTAAGTAAAAAATATGTATTGGAGTATGTCATACCCCACGTAGGCTACCTCAGCGGAAACGTTCCAATGCTTCACCTCACTCCCAAAGGGTTAAAGGCCAACTGACAGCGCAAACCAGTAACTGTTCACGTGCAAAGCAATTATTGTAATCGCGTGGGAAGTGTTAAAGCAATTAGGCCTACCTCAGAAACGGTAATCAATTAAGCTGATGAGTGAGTGGCGTGTTCCAAGGGTGCATATAATAATAAATTATTATCCGTAGTTTGTAGGGTACATAATTTCTGAATACTCTTGTTAACTTTACGTATAGGCCTAGCTATTAATAGCAGCTTTACGTCAGTGGCTGCTTCAGACTGCGTAAGAGTTCACTTCGTTTTGTTTTTCTCTTTAATTTCTTTCGGTTGTTTTCGGGTTATTATTTAGCACAATTATATTCTGGAATGTGACAGCTATAAGGGTGAACGTTTAAATTAATCTGGGACGCTCTTAGCGATATGTTATAATGCGTAAATAAAGATGATGAGTTATCTGCCCCAGGGCAGGTCTTTTATGCCATCCGGGATGAGATGAGTGAGGTACTTTCCCGTTGCCTTCCTCACAGACAATAGCCTAATACTGGGTGAGCAACTTGGTCAGGGTCGCTACTCAGTGGCTTGATGTAGATTCGAACCTGCGACCCTTCGATTACAAGTCACACAACATACCGCTACACCACCGCGTAAATAATTAGGGACGCTAAAACGATAGATTACCAGATTCTATGTCTATAGCTTTCGGGTTTCATACGATAAACGGCACTACTTTTTTAGATATAGCTATACAGTATCAATGCTCTGTGTGGATGGTAGCATAGGCGTAGATGGCAGGAGGGAGGGACATAATTCAGAGGTTCGTGTCTTTCGAAGAAAGAGGAGGAGAGCGAGTGTTTTTCGAAGAAGGAGGAGGAGAACGAATATACATGTACAACGATGGGAATATCCCAGATTTCACTTTTCACAAAAGGTGGTTACTGCATGGTTATGCCTGCGGCTACCGCCCTACGTACGGTAGCCCTAGGTATAGCCTAGGGTCTACAGTACAACTGTAGCTCACACGCATCATACGCCCGGCGCCAATTATTCGGGATTCCTTTTTGCTTCGGGCAGAAATAAAAGCTTGCGGCCTCTTGCCCCTCCCCGCCACTGAAATTTCTCCTATGCCTATGGATGGTAAAATCCAGTTCCTAAGGATTAAGAGATAAATTGTGCATGACCAGTTCTTCGAGAGGCGTATACGTGGTTGTTAGACATTGCTGCAAACACCAGCTAAGAAGGAACGGGGAGACTGGCATTATTCCATTGACCTGACGAGGTCTTTTGTGTGTAGGCCTATTTGGTTAAATAAGTCACGTGTAGTAGATTTAACTGTTAAGGCTAAGAGTTTCTTTGAGTTCTAAATAGAAAGCTGTCTGTTTCGCTGTCTTATAGTTGATCAAAAGAAAAGCACAGTTAAGAGAGGCACTGTTGTTAGCCGTTGAATCGACTTCTGTTTGTCGAATTGTTCGCCAGTGTCCATGGACAGGTAGCTTTCTACATATTGTTTTAAAATATAGAATATATTTTATATAGTAGGGCCTAAACCTAAACTTTCATAGCAGAGGCGTCATTTCGGGGCATTTCCCTCTGAATTTGATGGAAATATCTACTATTCATTACGTGCATTATAATAGATCTTTATTCGTAACTAGCGGTCTATAGGACAGCTGAAAATCAAACATTGTAGGAAACGACTCAACCTAGTGATGATGCAGTGCGTAGCCTACCGGAATTCTTTTCTCGCGTGCAGACAAGTTCATTTCTGAACTCGATGCTCGCTTTACAGTTTATTGTAGTGTTCTAAAGCGTATGTCGGCTTTAGTTCATCAAACTTGTATGCCCGGATATAGTCTCCCCCCTAAAAAAAACTGAAATGACGTACTTTCTGCTAGAGTCCGTGGGTTGGGACATACATAGGTAGGCCTAAAGGTAGATGTGTCAATGTGCTGCTGCTATATACAAATATATATATAAAGCTTCATAGAGTTGGGTTAGCCCCTATCTAAATACTTCTAGGCCTGTAGGCTAGAAGTACAGGCAGTTAACCAATATATGCATACAGCGGATCTAGGCTATTATTTTGGGGGCGCGAATTCGCCTTGAGGTGGAGAGTTGCTCGCCGAAGGTAAACCCCTTACGGTAAGGGGGTTTGGGGAGCGTCGTAAGCTCCCCCAGCGGGGGTCTGGGATGACGCAGACGCATTTTGCAGCATTTGAGATCAAAGGAGGCCTGTTTTTGGCAATATATTTCGGGGATTATTCAATCATATAAATGTATGAAAAATTGAACATAATACGGTTCAAAAGTAAATTACGTGCATTGAAAACAAGCCACATTATTTCACATAAAAAACCTTTAATCAATATGTCTGACAATTAGTCCATCAACACACTTATACTGCACTGGTCAAAATAACAAATCATTAGTTTCAGACCAAACTGAAGTACTGAACTACCCTTTGAATATCAAAACAACGTACAATTCTCATATAGGCTACTGTTGAACAGTAATTTAGACAACAAATTCCATTAAACGCTTTCTGCTTCGCGCATACCGATCAATGATATTGTCAATATCCATAACAATTTCTCGATGAATTGTCATCAAAGCTAAACCAGTTAGTCTATCTTCGCACATTCGTGACCGGAGCCAGTTTTTCAATCTCCTTAACGTGGAAAAACTTCGTTCTGCAGTGGCAACGCTCACAGGAAGTGTTAGCAAAATGGAAAGCAAGCTGTGAATTGTGGGATATATCACCTTATCTTTTTCACATGCAACAAGAGCATCACACACTGTTTGAGGGAAGCAGCTGACATCAGTGGCAAAACGCAACCACTTTACCCTCCATAACTGCAATTCTGCAACAAGCTTTACATGCAGAAGTTCTCGATTTGAGCTGACATCCAGTAAATTGCTATACAAATTCAGTATTCGTGACACACAATGCTGAACCAACTTATCATCGGCATTATTTGAAAGTTTCACAACATTTGATGGAATCAAGTTAGTCAATTCAAACATATCGAGTGTTTCTGACTGAAAACGAGTCTTCAGATCAACAGTAATGGAGTCAAGCAATGGAAGGTAAATAGCCCTTCTGTAATACTCCTTTGGAGTAGTTGCTGGATAATTAGGCCTGTTCATTTGCTTCTTCACTAATCTCGGTAACGACAGTTCAACATCTAACTCAGCTGCGTCAATGAATATTTCAGCATCATCAAATATCGTATCAAATAATGACAAGCAATTGTTTCGTTTATCCTCCAAAACTGCTATAACATCCGCAACACTAGTTGCTGCAGATTGCAGATCAAGAGATACTGTCTGCAGCAACCTGCTTAATGGAAGCGTAACAGATAATACGTCACAAAGGCAGAAAATTGTGAGAATGAAATCACTACAACATATGGCATGTATTAGCCCATTGGCTTTACTTGAAGAATCACGTTCTTCCCACTTGGAAACAATAGTGAGACTCTTTACAATTTCTGGAAGAGAACATCGAAATTGCAGTACAGCATCATGTCTTTCAACCCATCGAGTATCACAAATCCCTAACAACTGACCCTTAAGAACGCTTTTCAGTACAAAATTTCTTTTGGCAGAAGCAGTAAAAATGAAACAACTTCTTTCATAACAGAAACAGAATTTCTAACACTTTGAACTCCAGATGATTTGCACACTGATAAATTCAATGCATGGTTAAAGCATGGGCATCGCACTGCATTAGAGGCAAGAGACTGTATTTCATGCACAGCGCCACATTGCTTGGAAGTCATTACACTGCATCCGTCCGTTCCGATACCAACACAGTATGCAAGATCCAGAGAAAAGTCATTTAGCTGTTTAACAACTGTTTGACCCAAAACTTTACCACTAAGAATAGGTTCTAGTGAATCAGTATCATAATATATTTTGTGAGCAACGCTTTGTAGAGTATTTACTGCCAATTGGAGCCTGTTTTGGACACTTGATTTAGGTCCCCTAACAAATTTTTCTTCTCGTTAATATGCATACCATGTACTTAAGTCATGCATAGAAATGTGAAAATAATATGGTAATAATAATTCGATCCCACAATAACTTTAGCAATTAACACTTAAAATTTCTCAACCAACCATAGGCGGCTAGGCCATAGCCTATAGTTCGATGGAGCATTTGCTCAAAGGCTTCTATGATTTAGACGACTATGGAGTATGGACCCAAAGTCAAAGAAGTCTGCAATTTCGTGCATAGGCGGAGACTTGCCGCTTAAGATTGGGTAGAACGGATTATGGATGCGTGCCCGGAATGGAGGCCGGTGAGGGTCCGGTTAGGGTCAGTTTTTATGGTCGTGAGTGTCAGTGTGAGTGTCAGTGTTGGAATTACAGTAGTCTTTAGATAGTTGTTGTGGTCGGATAAGCAGCGTCGGCTCGATCTTTTTACTTTTTTATGGACAATTGGAGGGCGATCGCCCCCGTCGCCCCCCCTTGGATCCGCCACTGTATGTATATATAAAGCTTCGTAGAGTTGGGTTAGCCCCTACCTAAGTACTTCTAGGCCTACAGCCCGCCGCCGGCCTACTTATATTTAGGTCTACTACGAACCCCCAACAAAAACTTAATTTCCATAGGGGGCCTTTTCCTATCGTGCTTAATTGAAGTCATTTGTATAAATTTTTATGCGAATGCCCAGATGATTATTTTTCTGAGCTTTCATAGATGGCAGCCTCAGGAGCATAGGCCTATAAAGTATATAAACAACTCTAAACACCAGCCAACTTAGCCTTCCGACTGTCTCCCTGCCTGTCCCTTTGGAGTTTGGATCTTGACCCTCTGCCTATCGAATCTGTTTTGATTATGCGCCTGTGAACGCTGTGAATAAGCTGGTTTCCGCGACTTCGCTTTTTGGGCGCTGTAGAAATTTCGAGGTTACGATTAGCCTACGATATAATATAAAGAGGTCTACACAGTTTCCTAGATCCATAAACAATCATGACAGATACGCACAGCAGGTCGTCAAAATGAAACCGTTTAGTCACAAGCAGCCAATGCAACACATCGCGCATGTAGGCAGAGACAGAGCCGAATTTGGGAATTCGCCCAGTGAGCCGAGCAGCCGAGCGCAGAACCCGATCTATAGTCGCTCCAGAACCCCAATGGGAAGACCAGCGGATCGAGCAGCAGTGGTCAATTTCGACTAGTAGCGAAAGCATGCAGAAGAACCGCTAGAGCGTCACGAGAAAGAGTGAGAAACCACTCGGAGCTGGCCAAGCAGAAAATAGCAGCCTCGAGAGACTACGTTCGCATGTTGGGAAGACTAAGTTCCCGGTCAAGGGCGACGCCCAGGTCAAGGACCATAAGGGGGAAAAGTTATCTCAGGAAAAACCCGAGCAAGCTGAAGCAAATCAATGCCCTCTAGTTGCCGACGGCC
>JACEVL010004391.1:0-10931 GCA_020284085.1 Aporrectodea caliginosa
AACTAAAATGTCTGATGTATTTGATTACATGACAAAGTAAAAATAATGATCATGAAAAAAAAAGCAACAATGTCCCAAGAAAGGCAAAAGATATCGAACTGCAACAATCTTGCAGATGACGATGATACAAAATAATGAGTGTCTACTTTTGTGAGGCGTTCTCTGATGAAACCTGGATCAGATGTCAGATGTGCTTGAAGTGGGCACACAACAGTTGTGCTGGTGAACTAATATGCTATCACATTTTTGTGTGGCCTCTGCAAGTAACAGCTTAGAGCACGTTTTATCGAATGAGGGAAGTCTGACCTCATAACGGAATAATTCTAATGATTTTTAGTCTAAAGTTTACTGATGCTGTAATTAAAATGTTGTTCATGGTTCATGTTAAACAGTTAATTGTAGCCTAATATGTTCAAAGTTACAGTTTTTCAAGCTATAGTTTTTATTCTGGCCCATATTCCGTCTTTTAGATGATACTTATCATGGAGCATAATGAAAAAAGTATATCCCATTTTACCCCTTAGGGTGGGGCATTTTGGGCGTTTTGGACACAATAGTAGGATAGCATTATCGTCAGTCTGGGTGATGCGTAAGTGGATTAATCTCATCTATGCTGTACATTAGGACTGCTGGCATAGCCTGAGTGCAAGAAAACCCTGAAGTTTTATTAACTATATGGCGTAAATCTCAAAATGCCTCAAGTATCACATTATGCCCTGGTCTCCCCTATGGTTTCACAACGTATACTAACATCGCTAAGGGGAGCCTGCCGAAAAGTTAGAACTTAGAAGCGTGCAATTATGCGGTAAATAATTGATAATTGTATTGCGATCCATCCTAGCCGATAACAATAAATTATTATACCTCTTGACAATCTTATTATGTTTAGACAGACCCCCACCGCATGGTATTGAGAAAGGGACTATTCAATATTTCCCTGTTTACCCAGACTAATACAATATACATTGCTGGCTTTAATTCATAATTAGTACCACCTCTTGTGTAGAGTGTCGCGGAACACAATACAACTGTGCCTTCATAGTTATTATGTTTAGTCATACACCCACCGCATTTACTATTTACGATTAGTAACGACAATTCTCATTGGTTGTGGGGCGCTGGCAGTGAAATATGTATACTGACTTGTGATTGGCTGAAAGACCTACGGTTGCAACTGCCGTGTACACTTTGGAAATATGCTTCCCGTTTATCAATCAATCAATCAATCAATCAATCAATCAATCAATCAATCAATCAATCAATCAATCAATCAATCAATCAATGCACTGAATTTAGGATCTCGGTCTAGGTGTGGCGGTGCCAGTTAGGGAAAGCCTCTGAAAACTTGCTTGAGCTGTGTTGCCACCTGGGGAAATTTTCGTTTTGCATCTAGATTTGTACATGTTCCGTTTGTGCGCACTTCTTGCCTTTTCAGTGTGTTGGGTCAACCACGTCCAATAACCTTTCTTCAGATCTGTGAGTTCTTATAGCTACTGTAAAGTAACAGACCCTGTATACACCTTTACAGGCACATGAAAACTTCTTTATCGTCGGAGTTGGGCTAAGAGTGCCTCTGAGTAGGTATCTTTGAGGGACGCTATATTATAAGTCATCTGGATGAATGAATGAATGAATTAATTAATTAATTAATTAATGAAAACAGCAAATACACGGTCCTGTATTTTGCATACCAAGCCATACGTTTATTCCACATAACAAAAGCTAATCAAGGGCACAATGCAGATAATCTTTCAGTTGATTAAATTGATTACTTTTCATTGTCTCTACGTGTAAATAAATCTAAGATTATGCCATCAAATTGATAAAACGACGAATTTGAAAGGTAATGTCATCTAAATGTCTTGACTCTTGCATGTCTTCCCTGAAATAAATTCACATAAATTTCGGGCACTACAGTTAAGCTTATTTTTCATTAGCATACTAATTGTTTGGGTAAAGTTAAAGATTATATCTAATTCTGTTCAAGCGATATTTGGTCCAGCAGACATTGGAGGATTTGGTGAACGTTTTTCATAGGTGGACTGTTGCAACCGAGTTTCATCAGGTCGCCTGAGTTCCACCTAATCCCTTTGACAGATGCATCATTTCAGGCTGTAGGAAGTTCTGCTCCTTTTTGAACTGATCTAGAAAAGTACAGTCGAAATCATTATTGCTTTATTATAGTTCTATATGATAATCGTTAAAGATAAGAGGATAGTCTAAGTCTACGTTTCATAATTAAGTAGACAGTACATGCTACAGTGCTACAGTTATACAAGCATGTCTTAGGAAATACTTTTTTGTAAATTCATCAGTAGTAGTAGTAGTAGTAGTAGTAGTAGTAGTAGTAGTAGTAATAATAATAATAATAATAATAATAATAATAATATAATAATAATAATAATAATAATAATAATAATAATAATAATAATAATAATAATAATGTATGTATGAGCACTTGTTATAGCGCCCCTTCAAGATTTCTACTCAGAGGCGCTCACATCTACAGAGCGGACACTGAATCGGAGTGTCACGCCGAAGCGCATGAGCAATTGAGAGTGAAGGACTTGCCAGAATCCCTACGCGGCGGCTTTGAGATGGATTCGAACCCGCAACCCTCCGGCTGCAAGGCACCGAGCATACCCCTACACCACCGCGCCCCAGATGATCCATATTGTAACACCGCTTTTGGTTCCATATTACTGAAGGATTACATCTGGCTTGTTCATCTGAACATCAGTTGTGGTATCTTGGTGCAGCGTGGATATAGCTACAAGAACTTTGTCTGGTTTAGGAACAAACGATACAAGAGTAAGTTGGTCATGAAATCCAAACAAAGATCTCAGTTCCTGACGCCCAAGCCTGGCCTTCATTGCGTCAGGAACACAAGACCACAGAAAACACCACTCCTGCACCTTGTCCTGTTTGTGGCTACAGACTGTAGCAACATATTCGTTTGATCTGCAAGTAGCTGCTCTGCAAAATCAATTGATGAAAGAAGTAATCTGCCACCACGTTCCTGCCACTGTATCGCAAGGTTCCGCGACAACTCGGCGATCGATATTTCGTCTAACGACACTTCGTCTACGACAATTCGTCTAACGACATTTCGTGCTATATATTCTCAGGAATCCAGCTTCTAATTAATGACAAGGTTATTTTCATCAATCCAGCTTCCATTTTAAAGTGACAACATGAAATGACTTAGTAGACGAAATGTCGTTCGACGATATGTCGCTCGACGAAGTGTCGTAGACGAAATGTCGTTCGACGAGTTGTCGTGACACCGTATCGCAATGGTGATACCAGTTGTTTCACCGATCCTGCACCTTGTCCTGTCTCACACTGAGATCCTTCATGTCTGCCCTGATACACACACACACACACACACACACACACACACACACACACACACACACACACACACACACACACACACACACACACACACACACACACACACACACACACACACACACACACACACACACACACACACACACACACACACACACACACACACACACACACACACACACACACACACACACATACGCGTAAGACCCGCCATATGAGAGGCGCTTTATAAATTTATAAATACAATACAATACAATACATACATATATATATATACACACACAAAGATATAATAATAAAAAAATATGTTCCGTTAACCCTCAGTTAGAAATAAATTTCTGACCTTGTTATTACAAGGTCCCTGTAACTGATGCAAAAATTACTCTCGCTATTCCCATATCCCCACTTTGGTGTCTGAGCATCTTCACTTGGCTTCCTCTAAATGCCTTATTCACTTAAAAATTCAATTCTACTGATTACCTTTAAGGCCCTCTTGGGTCTAGCCCAACGTACCTCTGTTCCTTTATTCGTCGACCTGTTTCGGCTGCCCTGGTCACTGTCTTCGTTGGTTGGACTGTTATGACCTTGTCCCCCGATATCGGACCACTACGCTGTAACTGCCCAACATTGCGCTTTATTTTCTGTTGGTCTTCTGCTCTGGAATGACCTCCCTCTGCCATTAGCACATGGTGATAAATGGGGTTTTACTGTTGATATAGGTCTTTCTTTTCCCATGAGGTTTGCGCACTGGGGTCGCCTATGATTAGGTTGTACTTCGAGAGGAGCTTTAGAAGCTGTTAGGTACGAAGACTTTCTGTTTTCTCGGGGTGTCACGCTGACAGCTGGTACCTGTAGAGGCGCTTTATAAATTCTCAGATACGATAATATACGATACGACAGGACACCAAACTCTCTAAACGCGAGAATAAACGACTTGTTTTGCAGGTGGTCTGTACTTTGTGCAGGAAAAATTAAAAAGGAAGACATAAAGAAGCGAAATGGATAACAACTGCCAACTTATCTGACATCGCTTCATAGCAATGTGTAACTCAAAGTCTATAAATAATCGCTTCAGTCACAATACTTCCGTCTGATTTCAAAATTTAAAGCTTGTTGTGATAGACACGAGAATAGATATTGATAGTTTGTATAAGGCAGTCGTTTTCTTCTGAGCCCCAAGATTGATAGATTCGCTGTGAATCCAATTAATCACGATCCCACTGAATTCGTTTATATACGAGGTGGTTGCCCATCGCAAGTACACGCCCTATCAACGTAACGGTACGACGGAGAGACGGGCATTTCCTGACTTCGAAGAATCATCAGAAACCAACGAAGAAGAAGACAACGCTTTGGCACGGATCGGTAATTACCATTGCATGTATGATTATAATATAATTATTAGTATTTTATTATCAGTATTATTTAAAATAAATTTGGGAATAGCCTCGTACTCGAGAACCTTTTGGCTCAACTGATTACGTTTGCCGTATTTTCTATTTGCATGCCTGCTGTGCCATATTAGAAAATATACTCTAAAAGATATCAACTCGTGTATGCATATAAGTTAATATGGTTATGGAACTGACAATCGCGAGGTCGGCATCCAAATTCCCACCAGAGCAGAAAGTTTGAAATTTCGGACCATCAAGCCAACTGAGCTATGTAAAGAATACACTGACCGTACACTGTCAGTTGGAAGTTGAGATGACGAGGAGAAGACTGCCGACCCACCATCATATGCCGAAGCTAAGAAAGTATTGTATTGTATTGTATTTTCGTTTATTAATCAACTCTGGCTGTCATAACGCAGCTAGTTAGCTGAAGTCGCTGACACTTCATACCCAAGGCTGGAAAGGACTGGGCTTCTGCTGATGCTGCTGCTTTGATACCCACGACTTCTTCTTCTTCTTCTTCTTCTTCTTCTTCTTCTTCTTCTTCTTCTTCTTCTTCTTCTTCTTCTTCTTCTTCTTCTTCTTCTTCTTCTTCTTCTTCTTCTTCTTCTTCTTCTTCTTCTTCTTCTTCTTCTTCTTCTTCTTCTTCTTCTTCTTCTTCTTCTTCTTCTTCTTCTTCTTCTTCTTCTTCTTCTTCTTCTTCTTCTTCTTCTATTGGCCAACTTAGCAGTTCTCAGTTAATAATAATAATAGTAGGCCTATGCCTTGGTGACAGGATTTTTAGTTGTTGACCGCAATAGCTTGTTTTATTTAATATTTCACATAATACGCCGCTTATAATAATAATAATAATAATAATAATAATAATAATAATAATAATAATAATAATAATAATAATAATAATAATAATAATAATAATAATAATAATAATAATAATAATAATAATACAATAATAATAATAACAATACAACGCTATAACGCAATCGCGTTCCGAGGCACTTTCGCCAACCAGGACACCGACGAGTAGGGTCATCTCCAGACAAATTACATCATATAGTAATCTCTAAGTCCCTGAGGGATCCTGTATACCTCGGGGCATAAAAAAAATAAAAATAAAATAATAATAATAATAATAATAATAATAATATTAATAATAATAATAATAATAATAATAATAATAATAATAATAATAATAATAATAATAATAATAATCTTTTCTTTATTAAGCGCCTGACAAACGCACTGCGCTGTACATTTACATGTTATGCAATTTAACTTAAAGTTAAATGAAGTTAACAGAATCTACTGAAACATGAAGGCGTTGGAAAAACTGGTTTGAACACTGTTTACAAAAATTCCTAGAACCTCCTATAGAGACCTGTTCCTTTCAAGGTCTCAACTTTAGATATCTGCTAGAATTTTTCTGTGACTGACTGTAATTCTGATCAGTGTTCAGTGTCAAATGAATAATTCGAAGCGTCTCCAGATAACCTTAGACCTTAGTCCTTTCCGTGCAGGACTGCACATCGGACAACGCAGTTTTTCCACTCTTCCCTGTCCTTCGCCACCTCGATAGCATCCTCCACTGTCATCTCCAGGCATCCCAGGTCCTCTCGAACAGTTCCCATCCAGTTCTTTCTTGGCCTTCCTCTCCCGCTCTTCTTCTCCGGAGTCCAGTTAATCACCTGGTTGGCTCTTCTATCACTATTCATTCGGGCCACGTGTCCCATCCAGTTAAGTCGTTTCTTTCTGATGATGTTCTCTAGCTTATCCTGCCCTTTTCTTTCTCTGATGATTTTTGTGTGATTTTGTTTGTGATCTTATCATTCCGGGAGATGTGCAGAATTCTTCTTTGCCACCTGTGATGTGCTGCCTCCAGTTTTTTCTTATTTGCTACCGTCATTGGCCACATCTCTGCTCCATAGAGCAGGGTGCTCATCACTACGGCCTCATATAACCGGATCTTGATCTTCACGCTGCATCCATTGCTTTTCCATATCTTTTCCAGTCTCCCAAAAGCCGCGTTTGCCTTCCCAATACGTATCCTTATCTCCTTGTCACAGCAGCTATCTGCCGTCGATGTGATGCCAAGGTAGCAAAAAGTCATCCACCATATCGATTGGCCTATTGTAGATCTTGGTCTTCTCTGGGTTTATGACAAGCCCGACTCTAGCTGCCTCCTCCTGTACTTTGTCTGTTATTTCTTTTACTCCATCCCAGGTATTGTCCAGCAGAGCGAAGTCATCAGCAAAGTTCAAGTCGCTAAGCCTGTCGGCGTTTATCCACTTCATTCCAGAATTATTGCTCTCCGTTGCTCTTTTCATTTTCCAGTCCATCACCAGTGCAAAGATCGGGAACAGGAGATTTCCCCTCCATTCCCCGGAAATTTCCCCGACATTTCCCCGGAAAATTCCCCCCGGGACATTTCCCCCCGGTCATTTCCCCCCCGTATCGCTTGATTGACTTTGATAACAAGACTCAATTGGGAAATCAATTAGGAAATCAATTAGTTAGGGATCAAAAGCATGAACAACGCAGTTGAAGGATGGAATAGAAAAATGCAAGCCGCCATGTCTTGCAACCATCCTAATATCTGGAGCTTCCTACGCGTCCTTAGGCGAGAACAGAGCCTGAACAACGTTCAGCTGAGCCAGCTCTTCGCAGGACACACTCCACAACAGCCAAGGAAGAAATACAAAGATTGTTCGATCAGAATCTCCAACATCGTTTCTGACTTCCAAAACCGTGACATCTTAGACTATTTGAAGGCAATTGCCCTTAACATCAGTCTGTAAACACAATGTCTGTTGGTTGTTTAATGTAGCTAGTTAACTTTCTAACTAGACGATGAAACATTTGAATTGATGATTTTAATGTAGCTTTCTAACTTTCTAAGTAGACGATTAAACATTTTAACTTTAATGTACTAGATGATTTTTAATGTAGCTTTATAGCTTTATAACTACATGATTTTTAATGTAGCGTAGCTTTCTTTATTTCTAACTAGACGATTAAACATTTGAACTGTTTTGAACTAATTTTTTTGTACATACATACATACATACATACATACAAACATACATACATAGCGATACGGGGGGAAATGACCGGGGGGAAATGACCTGGGGGATATGTCCCGGGGGGAATTTTCCGGAGGAAATGTCGGGGAAAATTTCCGGGGGAATTTCCTGGGAAATCTCCTAGACTCGCAAAGATCATACACTAGGTGACAGCATGTCTCCAGATAAGCTGAGAATAAAATAAGCTGACTGACCGTCAGTTGCCATAGCTCAATGGTACTTGACCTCACTGTCCCGGTAAGCGAAGTAGTGCCAACACTCTAACTACGAATCGAATTTCGTTAATGAGCTGAAAAAGAAATTATTACTGGAATCGAGTCCAAAGATATTTTGACTGTATCAATGTTGGAAAACGGATTGCATGCACAGGCTATCGAGAAGATGCATCTGGTTATTTGCTTTTCACATATCATGGTAATTTAACTTCGACGACATTTAATTATTGATTAGGACAATGCTTAGACAGTGATAAATGAATAAAATATACGAGGAACAACTCAAGGGTGTGTCAATTTGAGGGGTCAAACGATGTTTTTTAAGATAAATTTAACACAATTGTCTGTCTCCTTGTAGAAGAGAGGAGAACCATGTTCCTGTTGCAGACTGCACTTATTTGGTTCCTTCTGCGGAACTTGTTCTTTATTGAAGCAGAAGACAGAGTCAATTTATTCGAAATCACAGGTAACTTAAAATCACTTTTGCTTTGCGCCTCATGCATTTTAACCCTCGGGCTACCAAGCTTTTTTGTGACGTTGACTACCAAGGGGGGTGGTTTCACATATCATATCTTGTAATACACCAATGGA
Source organism: Aporrectodea caliginosa (assembly GCA_020284085.1). Taxonomy (NCBI): domain Eukaryota; kingdom Metazoa; phylum Annelida; class Clitellata; order Crassiclitellata; family Lumbricidae; genus Aporrectodea; species Aporrectodea caliginosa. Next base: position 8,638 of record JACEVL010004391.1, read on the forward strand.
TTCAGCATTCAATTCTGTACAGAACGATATATTTAGTTGTGCATTATGTGAATGCTCCTCGAAATTACATCATTTTAAACAAAGGAACCGATAATTAGCGATATTTCATATTATTGCGTACATTTTGTACTTTTGGGATAAACAAATATACGATTATGCCTATTTGTGGCTTGATCTGTGTATTCAAGATACACAAATACATACCTACACATGTTTATATACGTATAAATATGCATCCATACATATATACATGTACATGTATGCATGCATACATGTACAATGCTGCATTCAGCGATTTTCACACAGATTACGCGTATTATTATTTATTTTGATCACTTCCGGTTTTCAAAAGACAAACATGTAAGTATGCAAATGAAGCCCTACATTCTCTTTAAAGAATGGTATATTTGTTTCTCTTCTGGGAAGAAAACTGAATACGCTACAGACAAAAAACTAAGGGGGGAGTCCTTCCATTCAGTCATTTTTCACGCATATTACGGGTATTATTATTTATTTTGATCACTTCCGGTTTTCAAAAGACAAACATTTAAGAAAAGACCTTTGATGAACAGTCCCTTGATGAATCGTCCGTGATGAATAGTCCCTTGATGGTCTTTTCATCAAGGGACTGTTCATCACAAAAACATTTATCGTTTTAACGTTCTTTAATATGTGCGCAATATAACATATCGCTTCACCGTTTCATATTATATGAAATTTTAATACCAATGTCCATGGTAACACTCATCAATCCAGCTTCTATTTACGCAAGTATTATTTTCATCAAGGCAGCTTCTAGTTTCATAAGAAATTATTTTCATCAACCCAACTTTCACTTTCCTATAAAAATTATTTTCATCATTCCAACTTCTATTTAAGCAATGATTATTTTCATCAATCCAGCTTTTATATAAACATTAATTCTCTTAATCAATCCAGCTTCGATTTAAGCAAAATAATTTTCATCACATTCAACTTCTATTTAAGCAGTAATTATTTTCATCAATCCAGCCTCCATTTAAGCAAAAATTCCTTTCATCAATCCAGCTTCTATTTAAGCAAGAATTCTTTTCAACATTCCAACTTCTATTTAAACATTAATTCTCTTAATCAATCCAGTTTCGATTTAAGCAAAATAATTTTCATCATTCCAACTTCTATTCAAGCAGTAATTATTTGCATCAATCCAGCCTCCATTTAAGCAAAAATTCCTTTCATCAATCTAACTTCAATTTTAGCAAGAATTCTTTCATCAATTCAATAAACATCTTGATGAACAGTCCCTTGATGAAAAGACCTTTGATGAACAGTCCCTTGATGAATAGTCCGTGATGAATAGTCCCTTGATGAATCGTCCTTTGATGAACAGTCCGCATACCCTTACTTACATCCTGTTCTCTTACCTGCATCAGGGCCGGTTTAACCACTAGGCGAACTAGGCGGCCGCCTGGGGCGGCACGCTTCTGGGGGCGGCAGAAAAGCTAAATAAAAAATATTTTTTAAACATTGCCGGCGTTTTGCCACCATTCATTAATAAATGAATACGAAAATAAGAAGCGGCTTCAAACAGACCACAGACATTTTGAAATCTTAACGTCGGTCATGTGGCACGTCACGCTTATGCCCTTAACTATCGCAAGTTTGAAGTTGCCTACTATAGCGACATATTTGAAATGAAACTGAGACCGATCATCTGCAATGTTACCACTCCTTCGGTTTCCCAAGATCTTGGTTTTTAGCGCATTGGATAACATCTGGCAAAGGCGAGAGTTTTCTGGTTCGAGCCCCGTAGGGGAGACATGCTTTGTAGGCTGCTATTGGCGCCGTGTATTGCAGGCTATCTGTTCTGTTAGTAGTTAAGATTTATGTCTTCTGTCATTTTGTGTTCCTGTGAATTGTTTCAATTGCATAATTGTACACTGTAACCGGTTGCGGTGTGTCAACCGGATTGTTTCAATAAACGAAAATATTATTATTATTATTATTATTATTATTATTATAGGTTTTAATCCGAGCACTTCTAAAATGGGGTTTTCTGGAGGCCTTGTATTTTCATTTGGGTTTTCTTGTTTTACTGAAACCCTGTTTTCATTAAAAGTGTAATCAATTTTATTAAAAACAATTCATACCGGTATCACAGAAAAATCCAGTGCTAGTACAAAACCAGACACTAGAATAACGGCCTGGATGATCGAGGTCAATAAATGGCGCAATATGTGTGCAAGCATTGATATATATAGGCCTACTAGATTTAAAATATAGTTTTAAATAATGCTAACACTGCACCAGGTTTA
>JACEVL010004392.1:0-10451 GCA_020284085.1 Aporrectodea caliginosa
TCGTGTCGATATATTTAAGTGTTTGTAATTAGTTCCATTGGAATCCTTGCCCCTAAATATGTATATTTAGACACCAAGATCACGATTCTAAGTGAAGGAGAAGCTGAGATATGAATAAAAGTTTAATTTCGGTCGGCCATTTTGGAAAATGGCCGCCAATTTCGTGTACATAAGTGTTTGCAATTAGTTCCATTGGAATCCTTGTCCATGAATATGTATGTTTAGACACCAAGATTATGATTCTAAGTGAAGTAGAAGCTGAGATATTGACAAAGTTCAATTCCCGTCGGCCATCTTGGAAAATGGCTGCCAATTTCGTGTATATAAGTGTTTGAAATTAGTGCCATTGGAATCCCTGCCCCTAAATATGTATGTTTAGACACCAAAATCACGATTCTAAGTGAAAGAGAAGCTGAGATATTGAACCATATGTATTTTGGTCGGCCATTTTGAAAAATGGCTGCCACAACCGCTAGACGGCCGTAAAAATTTGTGTCCCGGGCTTTTTGGACTCGTCTACCGATGTACTATCTGGAACCAAAAGGGCGCATTGGTTGCCAGATGTGAAATGTTTGGTCAATATTGGCAGCTGCGGGACCCCACTATACGCTTGTATTATTGTATAGTTCAATTGTGATCCCAACAGCAATCTACGCATGTGAAAGATGGAAGCGCACCAAGAAGATTTCACAGAGACTGAACGTCTTTCATAGAAGATGCCTTCGAACCATCTTGGGAATATCATGGAGGGGCCATATCAGCAATAAGGAGGTGATGAAAATGACGGGGTCGGAGGATCTGGAAATAACAGTCAAGACAAGAAGAAGGAAAATGGCTGGACATATACTCCGCATGCCAGCGCAAAGACCAGCAAGGAAGGCGATAACGTGTATACCGGACATTTTCCCCCGATTTCCGGACATTTTCCCCGGACCCCCCTTCTGTACATACCTCTTCAATTGTCCATACAAGTCAAGCCCTGAATCGAAGTCAAGTGCGAAGTTAGAAATATCGAAACCGGAGCTTTAGATCAAAACATCAGACCGCTGAATGTTTATTTTAGGTTTCGACTCTAACCGACAATTGAGGTAGGCCTACAGGGTAAACTTGCGCTTTAGGGGTCCCGAATAATGACACCCATATTCGAGGTTATTCGAGGGGAGTATGTATTGTAATCAGCCTATTTGAATGGAAGAAGTTTAGGACTAATGGCGTCGTGAGGGTCGGTTAGGGTCAGGTTAAGCGTCGTGAGGGTCGGTTAGGGTCAGGGTTAGGGTTTGTGTTGTCATTAGAAAATCTTCAAAATTGGCACCCCTAAAGCGCAAGTTTACCAATTGAACAAATAGTGTTCGTACCTTACGTTCAATAACGAATGCCTTGACGGCATCATCAAAGACCTACTGGGCGTAGGCTACCTTCCAATCCCTTCTTTCAATACCTAGGCCTTACCTTCGTTTATCAAACGAGCGCGAAAGAATGGGTGCATATAAGAAGCAGACTTATTTCAATTTAGGGGCTTATGGGGGGGGGAAATGTCCTAGGGTAGGGGGGGGTCCAGGGGGGGAAATGTCCAGGGGAAATGTCAAGACAAGAAGAAGGAAAATGGCTGGACATATACTCCGCATGCCAGCGCAAAGACCAGCAAGGAAGGCGATAACGTGTATACCGGATGGAGGAAAGAGAAACAGAGGCCGCCCGAAAAAGACCTGGAGGAGCACTTTTAAGGAGGATCTAACAGAAATGGGAATCGAATGGAATGAGGCAGAGAAGGCCGCAAACAACCGCACGGAATGGAGAAATCTTGTCGACCAATGTTCTGGAAGGAACAGAAGGAACTGAGAGAGAGAGATGTAGGCCTAACTGAGAAGCACACTGACATATTGTGACAAATTTCCTCAATATTGTTAGGGACAAAAGAAAAAAGTAGGCCTAAATGAATTTTTTTAGTTAAAACGCTCGGGGGCCCTGGACTTTGTCCACCCTCATTATATGGTTGTTACACTACTGCATCACCATGAGGTAATATCCTCTGATGCACCGTAAAACTGGAGTTTTCGTCTAATGATGGTAAAGTAAGTAAGTAAGTATATCCTTTATTGAAAAACCAACTGCTAACCGCATTTTGGTGTACAAAGATCATCAAATATATATAAAAAAAATAAGTATAAAGCATCCGTGTGACAAATGTTTTGCGAGATAGAGAGTTTGCCTTGGGTATTATTCTATTGTGGGTTCTGGGATGTAGCGAGTATGAAATACGACTACGAGCAGCATTATTTAAAAATTTAATAGGGTCTGTCGAAATCGTTTTAGGGGTGGCCCGCTGCTTGAAATTATTTTCTTATATGATATAGATACATGTAGATTTCTAACCAACAAGGTCCAGCAATATCGATCATAGGCCTACTTGATAAATTATTCGAAACGAACTGTTGTAAATAATGACGTTACAGACGTGCTTGCACTACTGTGCTTAGAAAGTAGGTTTCTTAGTCTACTACTACTAATTCACTAAATGTAAATGTAAATCTCGGAAAATTTCTCAGTGCCACAAAAGCCACAACAGGGAGGCCAGCTTATTCACAGGTGCATATCATGTCAAGTCCGCAATAGCCAGTCTCTCCTCTGTTCGTTCCGGTGCCAGGTAAAAATCCGCGGAGGTCAAGCCGAGGAGACAGCATGCATGGTGCTACGGTGGTAATCGGTGATGATGGTGGTCTTGTAGTTGTGCATGAGAGTAGAATCAGGATGGGATAGCTTGAAGATTTCGGTTTTCAGTCATGAGTGGAGAGTAGCAGAGGAGAAGCAAGCGTAGGGGGCCTTAAATTAAGATGAGAGGTAAGAGGATGAGCAAACTGGCGGAGGTCTTTTGGGAGTCCGTTTCAAAGAGCAGGTGCAACGGTTGCAGAATTTCAGAGAGGACGAGACTGGAGGCCGAGATAGTGAAAGGTATGGATGAGCGAGTAGACCAGGGCAGTTGGATGGTGAATAGCTGGCGAATGGCGTTGTAGGTAAGAGATAAAAATTTTTAATGGATGCGTTGAGGGCATTTTAGCCAAGTGATTTGAGAACAGGGGTTATGTCACATCGACTCTTCTCAAATGAAACGCCTGCAAACAGTCACCAAAACTCCCAAACACCACCACTTAAGTTAAGTGGTGTTGCAAAAAAGAAAGTCGAGTTTGGAATTAACAATTGAAATGGCTATTGTACACGCGGTCTTGTAGTCAAGTATTAGGTGCAATTGACAAAGGTCAAGGATGTGCATACAGCAGGTGCCAGATAGCTGAGTGATGTGATCGGAAAGGTATGATTCTTGTCTCGCTCATCCACAGGAGAATATCGAGTAAGACACGGGGGAAGTGAGATCTGTTGGACAAAGGTATGGAGGATAGGCTAGTTTAATTGCTCCCAGAGGCTAATAATGAGGAATTCTTTTTTAAGGTTAAGACATAACAGGTTAGCGGTCATCCAGGCTGAAATCTGAGTGATAGTGTTGTGTAAGTGATGTAGGCCTAGTGCATCTGGAAAGCAGTGAGGGGAAAAGATATGAAGAGTTCTGTGTCGTCGGCATATAGAGGTGATGAACCTCTGAGGATGAGGAAATGAGTTTGCTAAGTGGGGAGGTGTAAAGAATGAACAGCAAAGGACCGAGAACAGAACCTTGAGGAACACCGCAGGTGAGTGTGTGCAGATTAGATGAGAGACCAGCGGCATTGACAGTGAAAGAGCGTGACGAAAGGTGTAAGATATAAACCATTACATGGTGTTAAACTGTTAGTTTATCTAACCCGCCTGTCGTGATAAACCAATGTCATATAGAGTACGTTGATAGCTTTCAATACTTGGTAAGCTACACCTCCAGAGACGGCGACGTAGAGATGGAGACAAGAACCAGAATTGGAAAGGCTGCTTCGGTTTTCCAGAAAATTAGCCCAGTATGAAAATCAGGCACGATTAGCAGAGACAAAGCTACACTTGTATAGTTCAATTGTGATCCCAACAGCAATCTACGCATGTGAAAGATGGAAGCGCACCAAGAAGATTTCACAGAGACTGAACGTCTTTCATAGAAGATGCCTTCGAACCATCTTGGGAATATCATGGAGGGACCATATCAGCAATAAGGAGGTGATGAAAATGACGGGGTCGGAGGATCTGGAAATAACAGTCAAGACAAGAAGAAGGAAAATGGCTGGACATATACTCCGCATGCCAGCGCAAAGACCAGCAAGGAAGGCGATAACGTGTATACCGGATGGAGGAAAGAGAAACAGAGGCCGCCCGAAAAAGACCTGGAGGAGCACTTTTAAGGAGGATCTAACAGAAATGGGAATCGAATGGAATGAGGCAGAGAAGGCCGCAAACAACCGCACGGAATGGAGAAATCTTGTCGACCAATGTTCTGGAAGGAACAGAAGGAACTGAGAGAGAGAGATGTAGGCCTAACTGAGAAGCACACTGACATATTGTGACAAATTTCCTCAATATTGTTAGGGACAAAAGAAAAAAGTAGGCCTAAATGAATTTTTTTAGTTAAAACGCTCGGGGGCCCTGGACTTTGTCCACCCTCATTATATGGTTGTTACACTACTGCATCACCATGAGGTAATATCCTCTGATGCACCGTAAAACTGGAGTTTTCGTCTAATGATGGTAAAGTAAGTAAGTAAGTAAGTATATCCTTTATTGAAAAACCAACTGCTAACCGCATTTTGGTGTACAAAGATCATCAAATATATATAAAAAAAATAAGTATAAAGCATCCGTGTGACAAATGTTTTGCGAGATAGAGAGTTTGCCTTGGGTATTATTCTATTGTGGGTTCTGGGATGTAGCGAGTATGAAATACGACTACGAGCAGCATTATTTAAAAATTTAATAGGGTCTGTCGAAATCGTTTTAGGGGTGGCCCGCTGCTTGAAATTATTTTCTTATATGATATAGATACATGTAGATTTCTAACCAACAAGGTCCAACAATATCGATCATAGGCCTACTTGATAAATTATTCGAAACGAACTGTTGTAAATAATGACGTTACAGACATGCTTGCACTACTGTGCTTAGAAAGTAGGTTTCTTAGTCTACTACTACTAATTCACTAAATGTAAATGTAAATCTCGGAAAATTTCTCAGTGCCACAAAAGCCACAACAGGGAGGCCAGCTTATTCACAGGTGCATATCATGTCAAGTCCGCAATAGCCAGTCTCTCCTCTGTTCGTTCCGGTGCCAGGTAAAAATCCGCGGAGGTCAAGCCGAGGAGACAGCATGCATGGTGCTACGGTGGTAATCGGTGATGATGGTGGTCTTGTAGTTGTGCATGAGAGTAGAATCAGGATGGGATAGCTTGAAGATTTCGGTTTTCAGTCATGAGTGGAGAGTAGCAGAGGAGAAGCAAGCGTAGGGGGCCTTAAATTAAGATGAGAGGTAAGAGGATGAGCAAACTGGCGGAGGTCTTTTGGGAGTCCGTTTCAAAGAGCAGGTGCAACGGTTGCAGAATTTCAGAGAGGATGAGACTGGAGGCCGAGATAGTGAAAGGTATGGATGAGCGAGTAGACCAGGGCAGTTGGATGGTGAATAGCTGGCGAATGGCGTTGTAGGTAAGAGATAAAAAATTTAAATGGATGCGTTGAGGGCATTTTAGCCAAGTGATTTGAGAACAGGGGTTATGTCACATCGACTCTTCTCAAATGAAACGCCTGCAAACAGTCACCAAAACTCCCAAACACCACCACTTAAGTTAAGTGGTGTTGCAAAAAAGAAAGTCGAGTTTGGAATTAACAATTGAAATGGCTATTGTACACGCGGTCTTGTAGTCAAGTATTAGGTGCAATTGACAAAGGTCAAGGATGTGCATACAGCAGGTGCCAGATAGCTGAGTGATGTGATCGGAAAGGTATGATTCTTGTCTCGCTCATCCACAGGAGAATATCGAGTAAGATACGGGGGAAGTGAGATCTGTTGGACAAAGGTATGGAGGATAGGCTAGTTTAATTGCTCCCAGAGGCTAATAATGAGGAATTCTTTTTTAAGGTTAAGACATAACAGGTTAGCGGTCATCCAGGCTGAAATCTGAGTGATAGTGTTGTGTAAGTGATGTAGGCCTAGTGCATCTGGAAAGCAGTGAGGGGAAAAGATATGAAGAGTTCTGTGTCGTCGGCATATAGAGGTGATGAACCTCTGAGGATGAGGAAATGAGTTTGCTAAGTGGGGAGGTGTAAAGAATGAACAGCAAAGGACCGAGAACAGAACCTTGAGGAACACCGCAGGTGAGTGTGTGCAGATTAGATGAGAGACCAGCGGCATTGACAGTGAAAGAGCGTGACGAAAGGTGTAAGATATAAACCATTACATGGTGTTAAACTGTTAGTTTATCTAACCCGCCTGTCGTGATAAACCAATGTCATATAGAGTACGTTGATAGCTTTCAATACTTGGTAAGCTACACCTCCAGAGACGGCGACGTAGAGATGGAGACAAGAACCAGAATTGGAAAGGCTGCTTCGGTTTTCCAGAAAATTAGCCCAGTATGAAAATCAGGCACGATTAGCAGAGACAAAGCTACACTTGTATAGTTCAATTGTGATCCCAACAGCAATCTACGCATGTGAAAGATGGAAGCGCACCAAGAAGATTTCACAGAGACTGAACGTCTTTCATAGAAGATGCCTTCGAACCATCTTGGGAATATCATGGAGGGACCATATCAGCAATAAGGAGGTGATGAAAATGACGGGGTCGGAGGATCTGGAAATAACAGTCAAGACAAGAAGAAGGAAAATGGCTGGACATATACTCCGCATGCCAGCGCAAAGACCAGCAAGGAAGGCGATAACGTGTATACCGGATGGAGGAAAGAGAAACAGAGGCCGCCCGAAAAAGACCTGGAGGAGCACTTTTAAGGAGGATCTAACAGAAATGGGAATCGAATGGAATGAGGCAGAGAAGGCCGCAAACAACCGCACGGAATGGAGAAATCTTGTCGACCAATGTTCTGGAAGGAACAGAAGGAACTGAGAGAGAGAGATGTAGGCCTAACTGAGAAGCACACTGACATATTGTGACAAATTTCCTCAATATTGTTAGGGACAAAAGAAAAAAGTAGGCCTAAATGAATTTTTTTAGTTAAAACGCTCGGGGGCCCTGGACTTTGTCCACCCTCATTATATGGTTGTTACACTACTGCATCACCATGAGGTAATATCCTCTGATGCACCGTAAAACTGGAGTTTTCGTCTAATGATGGTAAAGTAAGTAAGTAAGTAAGTATATCCTTTATTGAAAAACCAACTGCTAACCGCATTTTGGTGTACAAAGATCATCAAATATATAAAAAAAAATAAGTATAAAGCATCCGTGTGACAAATGTTTTGCGAGATAGAGAGTTTGCCTTGGGTATTATTCTATTGTGGGTTCTGGGATGTAGCGAGTATGAAATACGACTACGAGCAGCATTATTTAAAAATTTAATAGGGTCTGTCGAAATCGTTTTAGGGGTGGCCCGCTGCTTGAAATTATTTTCTTATATGATATAGATACATGTAGATTTCTAACCAACAAGGTCCAACAATATCGATCATAGGCCTACTTGATAAATTATTCGAAACGAACTGTTGTAAATAATGACGTTACAGACGTGCTTGCACTACTGTGCTTAGAAAGTAGGTTTCTTAGTCTACTACTACTAATTCACTAAATGTAAATGTAAATCTCGGAAAATTTCTCAGTGCCACAAAAGCCACAACAGGGAGGCCAGCTTATTCACAGGTGCATATCATGTCAAGTCCGCAATAGCCAGTCTCTCCTCTGTTCGTTCCGGTGCCAGGTAAAAATCCGCGGAGGTCAAGCCGAGGAGACAGCATGCATGGTGCTACGGTGGTAATCGGTGATGATGGTGGTCTTGTAGTTGTGCATGAGAGTAGAATCAGGATGGGATAGATTGAAGATTTCGGTTTTCAGTCATGAGTGGAGAGTAGCAGAGGAGAAGCAAGCGTAGGGGGCCTTAAATTAAGATGAGAGGTAAGAGGATGAGCAAACTGGCGGAGGTCTTTTGGGAGTCCGTTTCAAAGAGCAGGTGCAACGGTTGCAGAATTTCAGAGAGGATGAGACTGGAGGCCGAGATAGTGAAAGGTATGGATGAGCGAGTAGACCAGGGCAGTTGGATGGTGAATAGCTGGCGAATGGCGTTGTAGGTAAGAGATAAAAATTTTTAATGGATGCGTTGAGGGCATTTTAGCCAAGTGATTTGAGAACAGGGGTTATGTCACATCGACTCTTCTCAAATGAAACGCCTGCAAACAGTCACCAAAACTCCCAAACACCACCACTTAAGTTAAGTGGTGTTGCAAAAAAGAAAGTCGAGTTTGGAATTAACAATTGAAATGGCTATTGTACACGCGGTCTTGTAGTCAAGTATTAGGTGCAATTGACAAAGGTCAAGGATGTGCATACAGCAGGTGCCAGATAGCTGAGTGATGTGATCGGAAAGGTATGATTCTTGTCTCGCTCATCCACAGGAGAATATCGAGTAAGATACGGGGGAAGTGAGATCTGTTGGACAAAGGTATGGAGGATAGGCTAGTTTAATTGCTCCCAGAGGCTAATAATGAGGAATTCTTTTTTAAGGTTAAGACATAACAGGTTAGCGGTCATCCAGGCTGAAATCTGAGTGATAGTGTTGTGTAAGTGATGTAGGCCTAGTGCATCTGGAAAGCAGTGAGGGGAAAAGATATGAAGAGTTCTGTGTCGTCGGCATATAGAGGTGATGAACCTCTGAGGATGAGGAAATGAGTTTGCTAAGTGGGGAGGTGTAAAGAATGAACAGCAAAGGACCGAGAACAGAACCTTGAGGAACACCGCAGGTGAGTGTGTGCAGATTAGATGAGAGACCAGCGGCATTGACAGTGAAAGAGCGTGACGAAAGGTGTAAGATATAAACCATTACATGGTGTTAGACTGTTAGTTTATCTAACCCGCCTGTCGTGATAAACCAATGTCATATAGAGTACGTTGATAGCTTTCAATACTTGGTAAGCTACACCTCCAGAGACGGCGACGTAGAGATGGAGACAAGAACCAGAATTGGAAAGGCTGCTTCGGTTTTCCAGAAAATTAGCCCAGTATGAAAATCAGGCACGATTAGCAGAGACAAAGCTACACTTGTATAGTTCAATTGTGATCCCAACAGCAATCTACGCATGTGAAAGATGGAAGCGCACCAAGAAGATTTCACAGAGACTGAACGTCTTTCATAGAAGATGCCTTCGAACCATCTTGGGAATATCATGGAGGGACCATATCAGCAATAAGGAGGTGATGAAAATGACGGGGTCGGAGGATCTGGAAATAACAGTCAAGACAAGAAGAAGGAAAATGGCTGGACATATACTCCGCATGCCAGCGCAAAGACCAGCAAGGAAGGCGATAACGTGTATACCGGATGGAGGAAAGAGAAACAGAGGCCGCCCGAAAAAGACCTGGAGGAGCACTTTTAAGGAGGATCTAACAGAAATGGGAATCGAATGGAATGAGGCAGAGAAGGCCGCAAACAACCGCACGGAATGGAGAAATCTTGTCGACCAATGTTCTGGAAGGAACAGAAGGAACTGAGAGAGAGAGATGTAGGCCTAACTGAGAAGCACACTGACATATTGTGACAAATTTCCTCAATATTGTTAGGGACAAAAGAAAAAAGTAGGCCTAAATGAATTTTTTTAGTTAAAACGCTCGGGGGCCCTGGACTTTGTCCACCCTCATTATATGGTTGTTACACTACTGCATCACCATGAGGTAATATCCTCTGATGCACCGTAAAACTGGAGTTTTCGTCTAATGATGGTAAAGTAAGTAAGTAAGTAAGTAAGTATATCCTTTATTGAAAAACCAACTGCTAACCGCATTTTGGTGTACAAAGATCATCAAATATATATAAAAAAAATAAGTATAAAGCATCCGTGTGACAAATGTTTTGCGAGATAGAGAGTTTGCCTTGGGTATTATTCTATTGTGGGTTCTGGGATGTAGCGAGTATGAAATACGACTACGAGCAGCATTATTTAAAAATTTAATAGGGTCTGTCGAAATCGTTTTAGGGGTGGCCCGCTGCTTGAAATTATTTTCTTATATGATATAGATACATGTAGATTTCTAACCAACAAGGTCCAACAATATCGATCATAGGCCTACTTGATAAATTATTCGAAACGAACTGTTGTAAATAATGACGTTACAGACGTGCTTAGTAGATTGGTAACAGACAGTACCACTCCAGTGACGTCATCACGTTTCTAACACAATAGGCACTACAAGCGCAAACAATAGGCGCTACAAGCGCAAACAATAGAACCGGTACAAGTGCAAACAATAGGCGCTACAAGCGCAAACAATAGGCGCTACAAGCGCAAACAATAGAACCGGTACAAGCGCAAACAATAGGCGGTACAAGCGC
>JACEVL010004393.1:0-10223 GCA_020284085.1 Aporrectodea caliginosa
ATTGATGCCTTTGCAAAAGAAGTTTTATTATGAGAATGTTATATGACTTTGCATAAATGTTTGTATTATTTATTTCTTCTGTAAGCTACTGTGCGTTTGCTGGTAGTCAATTAAAGAATATTCTTACTTCTTACTTTAGGCCTAATCAGTGCCAGTGGTAGACTGATATATAATTATTATGAGAACAATGACGCAATTATTGATAGTGTTGGTGGCATCGTCGCGCTCCCCACAACATCAAACATAGAATGCCATCTTGTTTCATCAGTTGAACTTCATGTACACTGAAAACATATTCATTTTCAGATTTATTATGGCACAGTTTATTTTCGCAATTAGTTATCTTCCTCTTGTTTCGTTTCCCACTGAATATAGCCTATAATCACAGATGGCGTCAGTGAAAGAAATAGGAGCAAGAGCATCATTTTCATTGAATACAATAATTGGTCGATCGTCTTTTACCCTCTGCATGATGCTCAATAGACTAGTGGTTCACAGGTTGGACTGTCAACTGTAAGGTTGCGCGTTCAAATGCCGCAATGTAAAAACTGGCTCCGAAATATCGACCTCAACAATATTGAGCACACTGATCGTATACTGTTACCATCGACGTATATTGACTGTTACTGACACTGGGAAGATCTGGCGAAAGTGAAATAGTCTGAGTGGACGCCCTCCCTCATCTGCCGAGGCTAAGCAAAATGAAGTCAGTAACCACGCATAGACTTAACTGGACGCAAACAATAGCAATGCTGCCATCTGGCGAATCAAATTTAATCCCACGCAGCCTATTAAATTACTACTGATACATATTAGGCTATGGGGCGCGGTGGTATAGGGGTATGTTAGGTGCCTTGCAGCTGGAGGGTTGCGGGTTCGAATCCACCTCAAAGCCGCCGCGTAGGGACCCTGGGCAAGTCCTTCACTAGCAATTGCTCATGCGCTTCGGCGTGAAACTCCGATTCAGCGTCCGCGCAGTAGTCGGGAGCGCCTCTGAAATGGGCAATCTGGTTTTAATAACAATGGGCGCTATAACAAGTGTTCAAATACAACAGGGCTTTTTAAAGGAATTTTTTAGAACTGCATAACCTCTTTAAAAAGTTGACGACCGGGGGGGGGGGTAGTAACGACACTTTTCCTCAATTTTTCACTGCACAAAATTGCTTTTACAGTTGCACAAATTGATTTCCAACTGCACATTTTGTGTACAACTGCACGCTAAAAAAAGCCCTGAAATACAACAATATGTATGTATTGCGATGTGAGACTCTTCCATTGGATTGCCATCCATTAGGAAATAGGAGTAATAGTAACACGAGTAATCGCTAAGTGTCGCTGAATCAGTCCAAGCATTTTGTAAACAACACAGCTTAATAAGTAAGTAATATTTACGCATAATTATCATCGACAAAGAAGTCATTACAGGACAACATATTATACGGTTAATAGGAAAAGAAAGTAGGAAAACCAATAGTTTAGGTTGGTAAATTGAGATCATGCTTTAAAACCCGTACTATAGGTTGGTAAATTATTTTAATCTCAGAAACACGCAATAGAAGTTGGATTGATGAAAAAATTGCTTCTTACCCAACTGGAAGCTGAATTGATGACAGTTATTATGGACATTGGTAGACTGTCTTCGTACTATTAGTAATTTGTTTTTCTTTCTATCTATCTGTACTAAGTTGCGGTTTGTCAACTTAACGTTTCAATAAAGGAAATATATATACCATGCTTCTTACCAACGTATAATACGGCATTTAAGATTTATAAATTCTATTTTCATCAGTTTCTATTGAAGCAAACAATTATTTTTATAAATCCAGCTTCCATTTCAAATTACCAAGTACTGTACGTATTTCCGAGATTAAAATAATTTACCAACCTGCATTTCTCTTAATAAATTTACCATCCAAAACTACGGTTTTACCAAGAAAGTCACCCATATTAACCATCTTAGGCCTTATGCTGTAACTGACTAGCCAGTTTATCAAAATGTAGCCTACATTCCACTCTTACCAGCCTGTGCTGAAGATGCCTGGCAGTTCTTTGCTCATTTACTCACAATGACTTTATGAACCTTTCAACCTTGCATTTCTTCATCATAAATAATCGATGTTAGAATTTATTTCATATTTGAAGTCCATTCTAGACAGCAAACACTGGCGCCACAAGAATCGCTGCATATAATATTATGATGGGGAGCGAGCGGCACCATGTGTGCATCAACATAGTTACAACGAAAATCATCGAAAACTTTTATCAAATGTCTTAATAAACTTCTGTTTCTCTGGAAATTGTTTCTTAAAATCGACTGAATCCAGAGTTATTTACGATCGCTTCTTGTGCGTCGAAATGCCTGTGAGATTTAAGGTAAGTTTATCAGTTGAAAGTTAAGAAACCTTTCCGTAAACAGACCAGCTTTTAAAGTTGAATTTATTTGGCGCCATAAAAGGCTCGACGAGGTCTGTACAATGAAAATGGTCATTAGATTATATAGCGCTGTGGAAACAAAAACTTTACTTATCAATCGATGGTTTATTAAATTCTGTACAATACGGAAGCAAGTTGTTTGGGCAAAAGTGAGATATGGAATGGATTTTAAAGGCTTTTTCAGCGGAGTTTCAGTTGCTGATCACTTCTGCTCGTCTTTCTACGTTCATCTACAATTCCACTATCAATGCACTTCCGATCAGGGTAATCTATCGTTTTAGCGGGTTTAATTATTGGTAAATATTTGGTATTTGTAGCATTATAATTTAATCGATCCAGCTTCCATTAGGCAAAAATTCGTTTCATCAGTCCAGCTTCTATTTAAGCAGGAATTAGTTTTCATCAATACAACTTTGATTTAATTAAGAATTATTTTCCATCAATCCAGCTTCTCTTTAAGCAAGATTCTTTTCATCGGGCTCACTTCTATTTCATTAAAAATTATTTTCGTCAATCCGACTTCTATTTAGCGAGAATTCGTTTCGTCAATCCAACTTGTTTACGACCAACGCTGAAACCCTTGCAGTGGTGGATAATTAAACCCGCTAAAACGATATTTTACCCCGATCAGTATTGAATTTTAAATCAGTATAGTATATGTAAAATAAAAGAAAGCGTTGTGCTTTTACGGCGGAAAATGCTGCCACGCAACCCGCGAAAACTTACTTCTTGCGTGGAAATATATTCACATTTTATCTAATGACGACTGTTAATCTTAACTGACTGTCACAGCGCCTAACCTGACCCTAACTAACACTCACGACGCCAATTTATAGGATGTAATGCATTTTTAACAGTGCACCTGCACCGAGGGTTGCGCATGTGCAAAACATTTCCGCCTTCGAAAATAGTAATTCCGCAGCGGAATTTTTCGCAGCAGAAGATGTCTCCTAAAAGAAAACGAAAGGAAAATGTTGCTTGAAAGTGATTGCCTGAATTTTGGATGTGGTGCTGTGTATTGTGATGTCCATCTTTGAATTGCTTAGGATACGGCAGAATATCATCAACGATTCACTCCACAAGTGACACAAAAACTGCAAACGAATTCCAGCAAAGGCAAGTAAATATTAGAGAGAGAAGTGCAAGAGAAGATTTGACTGGCCACTTGGTCATCAGTTGTTCTGTCTCTGATCGTGTTTTCTGGTCGTAAAATTGAGTCATTCTCCAGAAGATAAGTAACAGTTTTCAGTCTTTCAATTGAGACGAAAAGCATACATTAAGACAAACACACACTGACTTTACCGAGGCCATCGTTAAAGCCCCTGTCCCTCCCTCCATTAAACTGCGAATAGAAATGATCCATCTGGCATAGGAACCCATCTCCCATTCTGATGCATCCCTCATGACACATCTTGCAACAACTTCTTCTAAGAGGCAGAATAAGTTAATATGAATACATAGAAAGGTCAACTGGTCGCTGCTCTGTCTGTCTGTCTGTCTGTCTGCCTGCCTGCCTGCCTGTCTGTCTGTCTGTCTGTCTGTCTCTCGTCTTGTTTGTTGCTGTGACTGTCTGTCTGGTTCTATGTCTGTGTATTTGTCATTTTGTCTGAATCTGTTGTTTTCTTCTTTCAGTGTCTGATCTGTCGAGTGGCAACCAGCCACTTGTGTCGATCCTAAAGACGTCCGTTCTGCCAACAGAGCCAGACAACAGAAGAGGAAATCATTCGGATGATTACGTTCTGCTTGGAAGCCAATCCAAGTTTGCCCCAAGCATCAGATATCGACTGAGACCAACTGCCATCCATCGCATCACTCCTCCTCCTATTCCTCCTCCTCCTCCTCCCTATTCTCCTCCTCTCCATCCTCCTTCCCACCAGGTAGACTATGCAGCATCTCCCTTAAAGACAGTGCATTGTGAGGAGCATTGTGTTTTGCATGTCATGGAGGCTCTTGTTTCAACAGCTGGTGTCTGGTAGAGTTATCTCGTTTATCAATGTGGCATGACCGAAATCCGGATCAGCAAACCGATTTTGCCAATCTTGGACTATCCGGAATTATCCGGATCCGGAATTTCTAGCCTACCAATTAGTAAAAAAATGTTTTTGACGGTTTTCTAAAGTCTGTAACAATTTATAGGCCATTCAATGATGATTTCCCACACAGATCATTTAATAGTTGGGTAGCTAATGAAAGGCTCATCAGTCACTCTAGGCTTGCCTAGCTTGCTTAGAGTAACACAGGGAGGAAATCCGATCGACGTATTCGATGATCGTAGATTCGGAACCGACCTGGGCTGATGAACCAAAGTCCTCCGTGCCCACCTTCATGTGGTGCAGACTGTTAGTACCCTCCCTTAATTGGGTAGGAGAACGAACGGGCACGGCAGGCAAAACCAGGGGAAGGCAATGGCAAACCACCCCTGTTACCATGCCAAGAAAACCTTTATGAATCAAGCTAATTCAAACAAAGTAGTAGTCGCAGATGGTGAGACTCCCAGGCCGGAGTGCGACTCAACAGCTACTGGGAAAGAGCGAAATGGAGAGTTGAAAGCAATTCAGTCTAATGAAGCAACAGGACAAAAGCCGAAAGGAGGTTCAGTGGCAGATCGTACTGGAAAGCAAAGACTCATCCTGAGCTGTAAAAATAAAATGAAAATAAGCACATGGAATGTCCGTAGTATGCAGAGTGGAAAGATGGATATCATTCAGAGAGAGATGGAACGACTTGATATATCAATCATGGGGTTAAGTGAAACAAGATGGAAAGGACAGGGCCATTTCAATTGGAATGGTTATAGGATTATAATGTCAGGTAAAAAAGAAAAAGGAAGAAGTGGGGTAGCAATTATGTGTGATAGAACAAGCGCAAATTCAATAATGGGTTATGATACAGTGAGTGACAGAATCTTGAGCGTAAGATTTCGAGGAAAGAAAGTTAATATAACAATTATACAAATATATGCACCAACGTCAATGGCGATTGAGGAAGAGCACGAAAGCTTTTACAATGAATTACAAAGTGTAATTGATAAAACTCCTAAAGGAGATGTAATAATGGTCATTGGTGACTTTAATGCGAAGGTGGGAAAATATAATGGAGGAGGGGGAGACACGTTAGGAGGTCATGGGTTGGGAGAGCAAAATGATGCAGGAGAGAGATTAGTGGATTTTTGCGAAGGAAACAGCCTGAGAATAATGAATACATGGTTTGAACAACCAAAAAGAAGGTTGTATACGTGGACGTCACCGGATGGAAAACACAGGAACCAGATTGATTACATACTGATAAATAAAAGATGGAATAGCACGATAAGAGATGTTAGAACAAAACCAGGCGCTGACTGTGGAACCGATCATGAACTACTAGTAGCAACAGTGCAAACGAAACTAAAAAAATTAAAAAAAGGAGAAAGATTGATCACATACGACTGCAAGGAAATATCACAGGAATACAGAGTAGAAATAAGGAATAGATTTGAAATATTGGAGAGGGACGATGCAGAAACAGAGGAGGTTGAGAACAATTTATGGGAAAAGACAAAGGAAGTGATCTTAGAAACTGCGGAGAAATATATTCCGAAGAAAAGAAAAACTAAAACAACTCCTTGGCTATCGAAAGAAGCTATTAACATAGCCATATGCAGAAGGGAAGCAAAAAGAGAAGGAGATAAAGATAAGATAAGAAAACTGAACAGCGCATTCCAAAAACAAGCGCGCATGGACAAAGAAAAACATCTAAATGAATTATGCAAGGAAATGGAGGAGGAGGGAAGAAAAGGAAGAACTAAAACTATGTTTTCAAAAGTGAGGGAAATAACGAGAAAAAACACACCAAAAATGGGGTCGCTGAAAGCAGGTGATGGACACATAATTGCGGATGAAGAAGGAATGAAGAAAAGATGGAAGGAATACACAGAAGAGTTGTACAACGAAGATAAAAGAGTAAAGGTAGAAAAAACAGATGTAACAGAGTATGAAAATGAACCGGAAATCATGGAAGCAGAGGTAGAATGGGCTATTAAACAATTGAAAGATAATAAGGCCCCGGGTCAAGACGGGATACCAATAGAAATGGTAAAAGCTGGGGATGGCGTGATGACAAAGACAATAACAAAAATTTGTAATAACATATGGAAAACTGGAAAGTGGCCAGAAGATTGGAAAAGTTCAGTCTTTATCCCTTTATTTAAAAAAGGAGACGCAAAAGAGTGTGAAAATTACAGGACAATAGCAATGATATCACACATAAGCAAAATATTACTCAAAATAATACATAAAAGAATGGAGAGTACAATAGAGAGAGAGCTTCCTGATAGTCAAGCAGGATTTAGGAAATTTCGTGGAACACGTGATCATATTGCCAATATGAGGTGGATAATGGAGAGACAAAGGGAGTTTGGACAGAAAGTATACATATGCTTCATTGATTATAGCAAAGCGTTTGACTGCATTAATCATGAATTGATGTGGAAAACCTTGGGAGAAATGGGAATACCGAAACACTTGATACAACTTCTTAGGGGTTTGTACGAAGATCAGATAGCGGTGATAAGGACTGAATATGGAGATACTGACAGATTCAGGATTAGGAAGGGAGTGCGGCAAGGATGCATTCTGTCTCCTTTCCTATTTAATATGTATGCTGAAAGGATAATGAGGCAGGCGGGAATGGATGAGGCTATGGAAGGAATAAAGATAGCGGGAAGAACAATAAACAATCTGAGATACGCTGACGATACAACACTATTGGCGGGTAAAAAAACCGATTTGGTAGAACTAATAAGAAGGCTCAAGAGTGAAAGTGAGAAAGCAGGACTCTACTTCAATATAAAGAAGACAAAGATCATGACAACAGAGGAGGAGGACAGTTTTGTAGTAGATGGAGAGGAAATAGAAACGGTAACTAGCTTCACGTTTTTGGGATCAGTAATAGAAAAAGAGGGAAAGTGTGATATGGAAATAAATCGTAGAGTAGCGATAGGAAAAACTGCAATGAATGGTCTGGAAAAAATATGGAAGGACAAACATGTGAGTATAGACACGAAAAAAGATTGGTGAAGGCTCTGATCATACCAACAGTAACATACGGCAGTGAGACATGGACAATGACCAAGAAAATGAAAAAAAAGATTAACGCATGCGAAATGTGGATATGGAGGAAGATGCAGAGAATATCATGGAAAGAGAAAAGGACCAACGATTGGGTGCGCATGAGTATCGGAATTGAGAATGAAGAGACACTACAACAAACAGTGCTAAGAGCAAAGTTGAGGTTCTTTGGTCATGTCATGCGATCAGATGGATTGGAAAAGGAAATGATGTTAGCATATGGAGAGGGAAGGAGAAAACAAGGACGACCAAGGAAAAAGTGGATGGACGAGATACATGAAACAACTGGAATGAATTTGGCAGAACTGAGAGATGCGACGGCGGACAGAAGGAAATGGAGAGGCTTGATCATGAAGGTCGCTAGAGTTCCAGGAACTGACAGCACAAGGTAACAAGGTAAGCTAATGACGGTTACGGCCTGCCGTTATCAGCCGGATGGCTTTATTAATGACCTCTGCTAGTTCTGGCTATACAGTGACTGCCTTCACCAGGCGGTTCAAGGGAAGAGGGTTGGCCTCAATTCAAGCTTGAAAGAGACACAGACAGAGACACAGACAGAGACACAGACAGAGACACAGACAGAGACAGAGAAAGTCTTTTGGAGATCTCTTGCAACCCCATTCACCGCCCAGGCGATCTGCAGCCTGCCAAAGCGACCACAGGCGTGGCCTTTAAACACCCCTTAATTGGGTGACTGGTCTTTGATGTCCGTATATTTGGTCAGATTACAATCTTTATTACTAAATATTCGGAATCGGCAACTAATGGCCTATACTATCCGATATCCGGAATCGGCAAACAATCCAAATCAGTATAAATGCCTTATTAATCATTCAGATATGACAATGGAAGAGACGCCAAAGTTACCTCAGATTTTGTTGTCATGGTCATTGTATGTCGTATGTATGTGTGTCGTACTATGTTTGTCGTATGTGTTTGTGTCGTACTATGTATGTAGTCTGTATGTCGTATGTGTGTTGTATGCTGTTCAGCCAAATCAAACGTAAGCCAAGGCATTCGTTTGGTTCTTTCTCTTGAGATTTTTGCAGCCGGTTGAATGAGTGAGAATTTAGCTGATTACCTGATTGCTTCACACAATTTTATTTCAAAACATCACATAGAAATATTTCCCCATTGAAGAAACACCTTTGAAAACTGTTTAAAATTCTAAAGACTATTTCGTGACATTGTCTGCTGTGATGACATCACTTCTTTCATTTAACTAATGGACTTGATATCAGATGGAGCGTTTTACAGCCTTAGAATCATAGACACTTTGGTTTTTATGTATAGCACTATTGCTGCACTAAGCTATGACATTAGAATATGGTTGCGTTTATTTTGAGCGAATGACCCTTTGCCAAGACTCAACTGAAACTCATTTCTCTTGCCCTTCAGACTAAAATTTTTGCATTAAAACCTGTGCTAAAAGAAGCAGTTTTGAGTAATTTATTTCTTGTATCTGTTGATTGCTTTAGCAATATACCAATGCATCTTCAACGTCTTTGCGTAGAAAGGAGGATGTCAGAGTTAGAGGTCAAAGTTCATCTCAAGGCCATGATGATGTCAAAGGGAGTGTGCTAATTGGTCAAGGGATTAATAGTAGGAGGAGCCAAGGCTGTCAGTCAAATGCAGATGACTTGGAAGAAAGCGTGGGAGATAGAAAGACGAAGAGGAGATTGATTCCACGGAAGGAGGTGGAGGAGGAGGAGGAGAGTCTTCTGTTGAGAGGAATAGCAAGGAATGAGGAGAATGTGAAAGGTGAAGGTCATCGTCTGGGTCAGACGTACAATGTCACCCGAGGAAGTCAGCCTCACAGTGACAGCGTTCGTCTTTCGTCAAAGAAACAACAGAAACAGGAACAGACAATGGAATTACATCATCATCATCATCATCATCATCAGGCGATCTCTTCAACGGACGATCGCTTACGACTCAACCAAGCGACACAAACAAAAGACGGTCTGCATCATCAACCAGGAATGGAGGAAGAATCAAGTGAGGAGAGACAAAGAAGAAGGAGGACAATGAAGAGGATTGGGACAACAGAAGACAAAGGACAGGAAAACAAAGAGAACAGGTATTCACATTCAGCTGATGACCAACCAATCAGCAGGCAGGACGACAGTTACCATAGAAACAGAAACAACAATTCATACTTGACAGCCAATCAGAAGACAGCGCCCTAGTTATGATGGCGAGAGAAGGAAGGAGAAGTCAGGAGGAGAGAGAGGTCCATCTGGAGAGAGACACAGAGGAAGAGAGACAGAGGCAGGAGGACACAGAGGAAGAGAGACAGAGGCAAGAGGACACAGAGGAAGAGAGATGGAGCCACAGTCGTTACTCGGAGCCAGAGCAAAGAATCATCATCATGATGATGATCGAATAAAGCACAATGCTGAGGAAATGAAGCCAAAGAAATCTGTTGGAGGAATTCATCAGACAACCTCTGCCTCATCTTCCGCCTCTGCACTTCCTCCTCCTCCTCAGACACTGAGTTCAAGAGAGACGGAGTCTAAATCAGCCGACGACAGCAGACGGAACATCTGGAGGTCGAGTGGAGACGGAATGGTTCCAGGCAAGAGGAGGATGGGACATGGAAAGACTTCAGTGGAGATGGAGCAGAGGAGACTCTTAGGTAAGAAGAGAAGCAGAGGTCAGCTTCCAGTGACCTCTGCTGAT
>JACEVL010004395.1:0-10961 GCA_020284085.1 Aporrectodea caliginosa
ACTGCTTTGTTTTGTGCATCCTGTCCGGACTTTAATATTCAGAAGTATACATAAAACTAATCTGTTTCAGCTTGCTTGCCTCATAGCTTGACGTGTTTTTTCTGACTTGTTAGATGCTGATCTGGATTATGTAATACAGTATGTTTGATTATGTAATAGAGTATGTTTATTACTTTGCTGCAGAATTGTATGGTCTTGAAACAGATGTTTAATGTCTCGGTCTTGGAACCTATTGTCTTAGTCTCAGTCTTGGTCTGACAGTCATTTGTTGACTTTTTGGAAACTGTTTTGAAGCGAGTCTTGTTCTGTTCAAGAATCGGTCGCTTGTAACGGAAAACAAGAAATTTGATATTCTCTTGCCTCTTATTAAAAAAACATTCAGTAGATGTTCTATAATTTTGATGCCTACCAGTGTAAAGTCTAATTTTTATTCTCACCATTCTTGTTTCAAATAAAGGCTAATGATGTAATATGCTTCTAATGAATTGACTGGTGACGCATGCAATGGGTATGATACCCTCCTATGTCCACTGTGGTACGCATTTTTACGAGGTCGAATCCCTCGTTAATGGATTCCCCACAATGAATTCTTGATTTTTCTAAATAAAGTACATCTGGATGCCAAGTTTTTCTGGTGTTGATCCGAACATTTGTTTAATACATGTGATAATGTAGTTACAAACTGTTGACAATAAGTTTAACAGGTCTTTGCCGCTAATTCCTAGTCTTGTGTTTAACCTATTACGTAAACAGATATTATTGAAAGCAATAGTGTAATAACATTTTGTGAATGAAAGAAATAATGTGCTAATAAAAATGGAATTCTCCCTAAAAACAAGGCAAATTAGCCGTTAATAAAAGACGCTTCCCCGTACAAGTACGGCAAAAGGCCGTTAATTATATGCCATTCAAGGTAAAAACAACAGGAAATAACCGTTAATAAAAGGGAATTTAACGTAAAATTACGGAAAATCGTCGTAAAATTAAAGGAAATTCCCGTTAAAAAGCGGAGAGTTGCTCGTTAAAACACGGCGAATTGCCGTTTAATTAACGGGAATTCGTCGTAAAATTAAAGGAAATTCCCGCTAATGAGCGGAAATTTCTCGTTAAAATACGGCGAATTTCCGTTTAATTAACGGAAAATCTACGTAAATATACGGAGAATTTACGTAAATATACGGAGAATTTCAGTAAAAATACGGGAATGCGCCGTTAAAGAAAACGGGGGGTCAACCGTAAAATGACGGGTGGCCCGTAAACGAAATGACGGGGCACCCGTAATTTAACGGGAAAAGGCCTGGCAACTTGGTTGACGGGCATTATGCCCGTTATTTTACGGGAAATTTTTTACAGTGTATCTAGTTGGTCTACAATCATCGGAAAAGCGTATGTTCAGATACTTTCGTATGACGACAGAGTCTGTGACCATCGGAAGAAGTGATGAAAAGAAGGTGTGGATGCTCATCAGCTCAGCTCATACATGAAGTAGAAGTTTGGTTGAAGACCATGCATTCAAGAGTTCCGTTCACCTCATAAAGTAAAGACGTAGAAACCCATTACGCTCAATATGCAGCTGCAAAATGCCAAAATAGTCTGTGCGGATGGCAACGGCAAATGTTGTCATAAGCTGTCGTTAAACTCTGGACTCATCAAACGGTACTTTTTTGGGCCACCCCAATAATCCATGTTTTCACACAGAGTCGTTTAACTGAAACTACTACTACCAAACTACTGTTATTAATAAATTTATGTTAAATTATTCATCCACATGGATCTAACTCGGCAAGTGACTGTGCCCTGGTGGTGCCAATCTCAGCGTGGATAAAGGAGGAGGGTAACGCTGTGCATCTTTAAAAAAATCTTTAAATAGCAGTTAACCATGTACAAACATGAATGCATACATACCTAAGCACATACTTACATACATGCATATATATCCACACATAAAGTCATACGCACGTACAAACGTACGGAGGGAAGGTTGGGTATGGAAAGATGGAATGAGTGAGAAAGAGAAAGAGAGGGAGACAGAAGTGTCAACGGTCACAGAGCATGCGTACTGACTGATTCTATAGTTTAACAGCCGACATTTGCTCAATCAATCAATCATAAGATTTGTATAGCGCCTCTTCAAGGGTTCTACTCAGAGGCGCTCCTGAGCCAGGCCCGATAATAGAGAAAAGTCTTCAGTTGTGTATAGAAGGAAGTAGAATAAATACGAGGGGATAGGCGAAGGAAGGATGGTAAGTCATTCCACGTTGTTGGACCAACGATAGAGAATGCTCGGCGCTGCATAGTAGCAGTGCGGGCAAAAGGGACCAAAAAGTCACCCATATAAGAGGAACGGAGGGCTGAGAGACCTGTGAGAGAAGAAGAGAGTAAAGATGGAACATAGGAAGCGAGGAGCTGAACCCAAGACACATTGCCAGACAAGAAAGCAAAGGCGATACAGGATGCGATGCCGGAGGGGAAGCCAATGCATGTGATGCATGTAAGAAGAACCAACAAGGTGCGCTGCAGACCGCAAGACCCTCTCAATGGAGGATAAGTGGACTTGGGGAAGACCAGTGTAGAGAGAGGAACAATAGTATAGGCGAGAGCAGACGAAGGCATGGATAAGAGTGGAAGCAGAAGAGGTTGAGAGAGAGCGAGCAATAACCCTTAGCTAACGAAGATGGTTAAAGCAGGAGCGATACAATGAGGAAAGGTGTTTAGAAAAGCTTAGTTCCTGACCACGGATGACACTGAGGTTTCGTACTGAGGTAGAGAATGTGATAAGAGGAAATTCAGTTGCAAGTAGATTCAGGTCAAGTTTTGCCAGCTGCTGGCGGGTACCCAGCCATAATGAAGTTGGTCTTATTAGGATTAATTCTCAGGCGATTTGAAGAAAGCCAGGCAGAGAGAGTATCAGTTGCAAGAGACATCAAGCGAACAGCACTCGCAGCATCACTTGCAGAACAATGCAGGTAAGATTGGAGATTATCAGCGTATGAGTGGCAAGAAAGAGCACAGGAAGAGAGGACAGATTCAAGATCGGCTGTGAAAAGAATATAGAGAAGAGGGCCAAGCTCTGAGCCATGGGGAAGGCCAATAGGTACATAGATCCAAGGGGAACGCGACGAGCAAAACACAGTAGATGAGGAGCGATCAGATAGATATGAGGAAAGCCACTGAAGAGGCAAGGAAGAGATACCAAAAGAAATGGAGAGGCGACGCAGGAGAAGATCATGGTCGACTGTATCAAAGGCTGCACTTACGTCGTAGAGTGCAAGAAGAGTAAGTTGAGAGCGGTCAATAGCACTGTAGACATCATTAAGAAGGCTAAGAAGGAGAGTCTCCGTGGAGTGTCCCTTACGGAAACCCGACTGACGGTTATTGCAATCAAGGTAGCTAAGTAACTGGGAAGCTACAAGTTTCTCGATTAGTTTAGAAACAAAAGTAACGTTAGATATTGGCCTATAACTAGAAGGGCTAGAGGGATCCAGTCCAATCTGTTTATGCATTGTTTGTTGACTGGCATCCGTGATACGAAAGGGTTCTGATAGCGGTCGATACTAGTGCGGCTAGAACGCACACAAAATAGCATGTTTTGCATAAAAAATAATAGTAAATATTTTTATATAATAATAATAATAATAATGATAATAATAATAATAATAATAATAATAATAATAATAATAATAATAATAATAATAATAATAATAATAATAATAATAATAATAATAATAATAAAAAAATATTTAAAAGATAATAATAATAATAATAATAATAATAATAATAATAATAATAATAATAAAACTAATAATAATAATAATAATAATAATAATAATAATAATAATAATAATAATCATAATAATAATAATAACACTTGGATTTTTCTAAGTGTTCAGCTGAGCAATCAGCTATAATTTTTTTAATTAATAAATAATCGATCACTGGTAGAAATACGTATGCTGACAAATTCAGCTAAATCATCCACAGTTGGTAAAAGTAACGGGTCTAGCGATTCTAGCAATATGAATATTTACTCTACTAACTTGGTCTCTAATGTCTCAATGTGCGCAAACTAGTATCTCTGTTGCTGAATGTCATGGCTTTTACATAAAATAAAATTACCTCGCTCATTTTACTTTTTAAAAACCAACTATACGGTGTTTGGATATAGTATTATAGTATTATTAGTATATTAATACAGTATTACTCTTGATACGGATCCTAAAATTAACTGTCAATACTGTAAATACTGTGTACACGAGATGAACTTTTAAGTATCATAATGAAATAAAATTGGACGGTTACATAAACTGATTAACACGATTGCAAATAAGAAAAAATAATTATAATAATAATCTTTTCTTTATTGAAGCTTCTGACAAACGCACTGCGCTGTACATTTACATGTTATGCAATTGAAATCTTAACTACAGACAGAACAGACAGCCTGCAATACACGGTGCTAATAGCAGCCTACAAAGCATGTCCGCCCTACGGGTCTCAAACTCGATACCTCTCGCTCTCTATGCCAGTGTGTTATCCAATGTGCTATCGCCCCCTCCACCCCTATATACATATGCGTATACATCACAAACGATGCTTCGTTTCTTAGACACCTTTTAGAAGAGAGCTCGCTTAGTGTCTTGGAAACTCCGCCACTGTTCGCTTTCTGACAGTGCCAGCCCAAGCCTGGATATAGGAGGAGGACGACGCTAATGGTCTCTGTTACTACACAGCTAGTCGTTTAAAAAGAAACACACACAGTGGTCTTGGAATATATGACAAAATAATTTCTGTCGACGGCGACGGCCTACGTTGTCATAAGCTGTCGTAAACCTCGGGATCCAGAGGTCTTGAATATCTAAAAGAAAAGAAAAAAACAACTACATGGGAAGCTCTAAATATGCGCTCCGAAAATTTTGCACTACATAAAGCACGCTGTGAATAATCGACCACTGCCATTTTAGGTAATGCCAGTCCTAAGCCTGGTTAAATGGGGAGACCAATCGCTTTCGTTAAAAATAACGTCTTTAAACGGAAATCTCCCGAACAAATTAGGGTCATCAGGCATCTTATCTCTCTAGATCAGACGTAGCAGACAATTAGACTATTAGTCATTTGTTTTTCTTTCTATCTATCTGTACTAAGTTGCGGTTTGTCAACTTAACGTTTTCAATAAAGGAAATATATAGGTTAATATTTACATTAGTTAGATAAAAGTAACGAGTTATAAGTGTTCGTCAACGGCCGAGGCAGGCAGCCACGAGATGTTGTTAAACAATCAAATCTACTAATGCCTTTGTTGCATAATGTTTACAAACTGTGAATAATGTATACTATAAACATAAATAATGTAATCGATTAACTTAAATATAAATAAATAATATATGTAAATAATTAAAACTAATGTCATATACACCACTACGCCGCTACTTTGTGATTACCTTATTATTACTAAGCTTATACCTTATTATTACTTCTGTGATTTATTCTATGTTCAAGCTCTAAAGAGCTGTAGGCCTAATAAGCCAAAACTAATCTTTGTCGGCGGCGACGGCCTATGTTGTCATAAGCTGCCGTTAAACTGTGGATCTAATCCATTTTGCATTTGCTAATGGAGTATTAAAGGCTATAATTACTTACTTATTAAAATATTTATTAGTTTATCTTAAACTTTTCTAATACTTTTAATTTTCCACTATCACTCGTGTTAGCATTTCTGCGTTTTTGTCAGGTTGTTTTTATCAATAAAAAGAATCTACGAACCATGGTAGGCCTATGCGAAGGAGACGTAAATAGCCCTGGCAACCACAAGAAGTCGCTAAGCAGTGAAGACTATTGCATGAAATACATGTACACGGTCCATTTAAACTCCTATAAATTGATTCAATCAAAGCTATATAAAACAACCGTTAAACTGAGAATATCCAGTTGAATGTTTCAACAATTGTATCAGCCTCAAGATATTGCTAGGCAATGAATGTTGCTAAATGAAATAATATCAGATCCGTTTAGACACCTTTATAATGTAACCATTTCAAGTTATATATACTTTTATAATTATATGGTGTCACGTAACTCCGCCACTGTTCGCTTTCTGACAGTGCCAGTCCCAAGCCTGGATAAAGGAGGAGGGCGACGCTAATGGTCTTTGTTACCACACAGCTAGTCGTTAAACAGAAAAACCACCATGGTGTCACGTATCCTATCATCCGGCATCAAATGATTAGGGAGCATCCATAAAGAACGTCCGCAATGAGGGAGGTCATCCAAATGCGGACGAATGCGGACAAGGGGGAGTTATGACCAGTACGGACGTCCGCCTAAAATGGCCTAAAACGTATTCTAACGAGATCGCTCTACCCCAGGAGAGAAATCCATCGACTGACTTGATGTGTTACGTTACTACCAATTATTACCTGTATCATTATAATAATATATGTATTAATTGTAATAATATGCGATATACAATAATTTATTATTATTATTATTATTGCTAAATAAGATAGAACTGGTAGTTTATTAATTAATGACGTTACCCGGTATTCACAATGTTGACATTTTATTTAGTTTTCTTTTGGTTTTCGGGTGCGGACGTCCGCAAGGGGGGGGTAAGGCTAAATGCGGACAAAGGCGGACAAGGGAAGGAGGGGTCCATAGTAGGCCATTTTCTGCGGACGTCCTTTATGGACGACCCCCTTAGCAAGTCGATGTCAACGGCTTATAGGCAACAAATTACAATTACAATTACAAACCACAAGGTCATTGCTAGGAATATGTGTCATGTTTATATAAACATGGCTAATGGTTTAAAAGGGGTGTGTTAAAAATGCAACCAATTGTTTTGAATAGTAAAGGTGATAACTTTTAAATAGGTATCTAAATAATTATTATCCAGGCAACTACTGCAACGACTATTCTGAGTCAGCGCTCTATCCATCCACTGCTTTAATTGACCCTTTTACGACCGGACACCAGGTTATTCAGTAGCGCTGCGTCGTGTCAGAAGGGTTGTCTAGAGATCCGAGTCCTCTGTTGCCAGAAAGACGAGACAGGAGAAAGCAGAGGACGAGAAAGATTAGAAAGATTAGAAAGCGGATGATTGGTTGGATTAGGATTTCTTGAAGAGGTAGGACTCCAGTTTGGTGTTGATAATTTCAGCTCTGCTTGTCAAACACACCATAGACTGAGACTTTTAAAACGCTTGCCATCGTAACAATATGACGCAGTTTTTCCAACGGATGGAAATCGGTTGTCGTGATATTAAAATCTTATCTTAAAAGCCTCGAATACCTTATCAATTTATGGTACCTTGGACGCAGCTGATAACAAAGCCTAGAGATAATTGATTGTTGGTATGGATTTTAAAGTGTGAGCCCTGAATACAAAGCTGTACAGTGTACACAGTAACCGTAATTGCCCGTTATTGAAATTTTATACAGGGTGGTTCAATGAAAAGTAAGCCAAACTTTGTATTTCATATAAGTACTTCTAACATGAAAACTGTATTTAAACACCAACATTATATCATATATAAAAAGTCACTCTCTGAAAGGCCGATTTTTTAAATATAAGTGAGCTGTAATATGCCAAAACTAATCTTTGTCGGCGGAAACGGCCTATGTTGTCATAAGCTGCCGTTAAACAGTGGATCCATCCATCCAACTCCGCCACAACTAAGAGCTGTAATATGCCAAAAATAATCTTTGTCGGCGGAAACGGCCTCTGTTGTCATAAGCTGCCGTTAAACTGTGGATCCATCCATCCAACTCCGCCACACATTAATAAGAGCTGTAATATGCCAAAACTAATCTTTGTCGGCGGCAACGGCCTCTGTTGTCATAAGCTGCCGTTAAACTGTGGACACACATAACTCCGCCACTGTTTGCTTTCTGACAGTGCCAGTCCCAAGCCTGGATAAAGGAGGAGGGCGACACTAATGGTCATTGTTACCACACAGCTAGTCGTTAAAAAGAAAAAACACCATATTCCTTAAATAGGCCCTGCTGGCAATCAGTGGTAAGATCGACGTAAATGGCCCTGGCGGCCATAAGAACAGTTCTTAAGCGCTAGAACTATATGGCTATGGAAAACTTGGTCGCAAGCCTGGATAAAGAAGGAGGATTAACTCAGCTACTCTGGAAATTAAGCCCTACTACTTTGTCAATTCTGCTCCGTACAGCGAGTAACGCCGCGACAATAGTTATATGGAGTGTCATATCTTAACGACAGGGCCGGCCCTAGCCCAAATGGCGCCCCAGGCAAAGCATACATTTGGCGCCCTCCACGGTTCACCCCACGTCACAACTCAATGATGAACCCGCTAAAAGATTTACGCTCAACTGAGTTATTTATTTATTATTACTTTTATTTAGTACACTCAACTCTGGATAATTTTGAATTTGGAGGGATGGTAACAAGCAAAAAGACTTCGAATTAGGCCTTCCGAAAAATTCAAATTACCGAAGAAGAAAACATTATTGATTAAAAAGCTAATTTTGTTTTAGTAATCAGAAATCTGTTCTGCATGTAGTTTTTCACCAACAGGTTTCAGTTGATCAAAACTGTATTTTTATAAAGCTGAAAGCAATTTAAGAAAATACCCTCAATATTAGTATTTTACAAACGAATTACTAGCTGATGACTGGGCACTAACAGCTAAAGTAGTTTCAGTTTCGTTGAAATAGTTAAAAGCCATCCTTTTTGCTTTTTGATAAAACTTCTCTGTCGTGTTTTTCTTACAATTTAGAGCACCTGATAAGTCTGTCGCTTCACAGGGCTTTACCTAGTTTTTAAAATTACACTTTTTATTTTATAAGATCAAATCTATAAATTGATTTAAATATAATTAAGAAAACTGTTATTAAAATGTAAATGTATAGGTGTTTACAAGTAATTAACTTAGTTGATGCAACTGCGATGTCTGCTCAGACAGATAAAGCTACATTGAATAAATATATTATACTACAATAATATCTCTTCAGCTGCTGGCATTTTCAGTCGAAGCTGCCACTGTATGTCGGCATCAGATAAACGGACGTTCAGGTCTATTACAGACACAAGCTACAGTACAGATACGCGTGAATAATTGAATTTTACTGGTTAATATAAAATTTGCGGGGTGTCGAAATTGAATTAGGTCTACTTGAAAAGGTGCAGTGAAACCAATAATTGTTTTAAAATTTGTTCCATACGCAAAAGTTTTGAATTCAAATGAAAATAATTATTTTAACTGAAAAATGGCTGAAAGTGAAAAACTGTTGAAACACACTTTTTGTGAAAATGGCGCCCCCTAGATTGTGGCGCCCTAGGCAACTGCCTGCTTTGCCTGTGCCTAAGGCCGGCCCTGCTTAACGACCTCTAAGATGTCTACTATAATTGTACACAGAGATAATCAAACACATTCCCTCTACTCAACTAGACACGCTCTGCCAACGTAGCCACACAAACGGTGACGTTCAACCTCCGCAAATTCCCATTTCCTTCAGACCGTGATGGGTCTCCGCGTTCGGGACTCCTCCAGACCCTAATCCGGGATACTGCTTGTAGGGACGTGTGGTAAACATTTCCTAGCGACCAACCACCGACCAACCGCTTCATGCCATTTCCGGGCGCCACGAAAACTGCACGGCGTATGCGTAGTGACCCATCACGTCGGGACGGAAGGAGTCCACTAAGTGTCCAGATGGGTCCAGTTTCATTCAGCGTTGTTAAATAGTTATTGTTCACCAAAGTACGATTAGCAATATTTATGGTCAGTATATGCATGTACTTAGGCCCTATTTACTTAGTCAACAGTCTTTGATTCAACAAATTATGTCGTTTAAACAAAATGCACTTTTAGACACCTTTAAAACAACGTTAACCGACGTTACATATTTAATAATTTTCTTCGATTGCGTTACAATGAGACGTACAAGTTTACAAAGAACGAAGTTTGAGCTTTAAAGGAAATAGTCCGTCGGCTTATGTAAAAAACGAAAAGTTTTGCGTAGAATCTTGGCAACGACGCTTAAATTCGTGATATGATAGTTCTGAAGCAGAAAAATGTTGCCAATTTTCTTTCATGGTTTACACTCCCTAGCAGCCATTTTTCAAAATGGCCGACCGAAATAGAGATTTTTCAATATCTAAGCTTCTAGTTCACTTGAATCGTGATCTTGGTAGCTAAACATGCATATAATTATTAGGAGAAGGATTCCAATAGAACTAACTACAAACACTAATCTACACGAGATGTGCAGCCAGGGTCGACATTTAAGGGTGAAGGTGCGGATTTCCCACTAGTTTGAAAATCAACTGTGATAGGATCACGACGTGTCGACTTTAAGTATAGCATATTCCAAGGTAAGACACCTTCGTAACGTAGCCAACCGATTATAATTATAATTATGTAGGCGCCCTTGTAACGGCATGGCCGTGTTACGGCGCCATATAAATTGTCGTAATTATTATTATTATTATAATTATATAGATCCACGAAGCACAACATCTCATACAGTTTTTCAATTGCATAGGTGCCTTCAATACATGAGATTACGTTGAACCGTTGATAACCGATCGGTTAGAATTGTAATCGTAATCAGTAACTTCTCTGACGCTAGCGCATAATGAACAAGGCATCAACCGTTTTAAAGGTGTCTAAAGAGAAACTGAAGTTTTATTTACAATTAATAGCGACATCTTGTGGCTTTCAAGACCGTTAACGATTACCTTGTCGTCTTGCATTTATATGAACCGCTTTCTAAGTATTGGTTGGTTACTGTAGTTGCTGTTTAATGACACTGTAATACACTGCATCAAAACGTTATTTTTAAATAGTGAATTCGTTGACCTTGTCTGAGATGGGATTGTGGTTCGGTAGTCTTTTTTGGACACCTTTGAAACGTTTATAACTGATGATATATAATTATATATGCGCCACACCATTGCGTAGCGTATTGTTTTGATCTGCAAAAACATGTCTG
>JACEVL010004396.1:0-10023 GCA_020284085.1 Aporrectodea caliginosa
AATAAATACACAATACAATATACCACCACTATTTATAATTAGTGATTAGTTAGTATTAAGTGTGCATTAAATTATTACACAGCAATATAAATTATTTTGAAGACAAATTATCTACATGTACCATTAAATAAATTCATTTTAATAGAAAAATAATGTAACGGAGTTGTAGTAACGGAGTTGTAAAATATTCATAATTAGGTCTCCATGCTTACCAGACGAGTTAAGATAAAAAAAATAGTTAGTTTATAGTAGCCAGGCTGTCAGTTTCAATATTATTTTTGAATGAAAAAAATTATATATATACGCAAAGTGCAATAATTACCGTCATGGAGTTGTAAATCTTTTTCATACAATTACAATACCGGATAAATTTTCGAAAATTGTCAACAGAAGCAAACATCCATATTGATTTCTTGTTGGTAAAATCAATGCAGACATGTTCCCTGCTATCGAAGATGTCAATTCAAAAACCGAGAGTTTTCAATTTATTCCACAGGTGGCAGAAACCCATTCGTAACGGTGTTGTAACCAATATTTGAAGACAGAAGGTTTTATTTATTTTTAATTATTTAGTTCGTTAATAAGTTAATAAAAACCATGTAGAGCAATGGATATATCTAAGTTAATGATGTAAAAATTATAAAACATCAGTTCAGCGTTTCAGCTGTTACCCTGTTGAATTGACTCACCATTAGAAAGGACAATGCAATTTCGGGTTAAAATTGGACTTTATAATTTTTTCTCATACTAATCATTTAAATAATATAATATAAATAATTTTTTATAACTAATTCATGCCCTACAATGTATTTAAAAATTAAAAATTCTAATTTTACTCTTTGTGTAAGCCGTCCAAAGGAGAAGACAGAAATTTATCTAATTTGCTGCCGGTTGTGAAATATACCCTCATACACTTATCGACATTATCCAGCCTATCCAAGAACTCTCACCATCCCCATTCTAATACCATAAACTACGTAAGTGTTAATACAAAACAACGGTGCTTTACCATCTATACACGGGGAATGACAGTAGCGTCACAGGCGTGGTGCCCATTCAAACAGGTAGCCGTGGTAAACGAGCTCAGAGTCGAGGTCATAGGGCGCAATAGAAAAACCTGTACACTTGCATTCATCATAAACTATATATTTACGTCGGATTTGTCAATATAGGCTAGCCATGGAACATTGTATGTGTGGCTATAGGCAGTGAAAGTTTTGCGTAAAATATATAATTATAGCCTATATTAGGCAACATATAAGTCAGGCAAGAGGTGGCGCTCTAAAATAATCGAACCCAGTGAACTTTACGTTACTTTAGGTATATTTCACATATTAAAATGAGTAGTGTCTTATAGTAGACCGAGTTCTTAAACCTCTCTCTGTTTTGGAACCAACCATTTGCCTACATAAAAACACTGATTCATAGCAGATTTAAAATTCGTTTAGTCTGAAAGCGTTAGCCTACATCTATTCAGAATAAAATATGTAACTTAATGATCTCGTAATAATCTCTTTGATCAAACATTTACACTTAATAGTCATTCCAGAGAAAATGGATTTCTTTTCGTAGCCGTTATGGTAATCATGATTGTGATCATACCGTCACTCGATATTTCTACATGTACAGCGCCCAAAAGCGGAGACGCCGGAACCAACCTATTCATCGGCGCTTAGACACGCCAGCAGAATACAACCTAGAGATAAAAACAACAAGACCAATAAGTAGGCCTACGTATACTGATGTTTCTACGATGTCAGATGTTTCTGGCTTGCGAAGACGACGATATGTACGCACATAGACGATTCCTCTGTGACGTTTGATACAGTTGGCCCGTCCAGAACTCACATTCAGACAAAGATCATGTTGCTTGTACTTTGCGATGAGCTTCATTTCAAGCTCACAAACTTCATCCTTCACAATGAGTTTATCGGCGTAGAAAACCTTCTCGAGAGTTAGACCTTTTCCTTTTGCTCTTGTGTCGGCATGATGGCGACTTGCCTGGGAGCATCTTTTGTCGTCTGGTTTACAGTGAGTTCCTTCCCGATGGCACATCGACTGTATCGGTGTTCCATGCTCACTTGCCACTCCAATGTAGAAGTGCTGACTGTTCCTGATCGCAGCCTCGATCTTTTTTTCCAGCTCATCCTCCAATACTCGGACAGGCACAGCTTCATAAGACGCGTCTAATGTGGCCATATCACTGTAATAATTGTAAATGGAAAAACAACCGTGTCATAGAAAGTTACACGTTAAGATTAGGCTGAGAAAAGAGCACGCCTACACCTGTGGCGCTTCTCATGTGAGAGTTTAGTGCTATAATCCACTTATTGTACGGCAGACAAAATCTTTCACAATCTTTCGTAATGCGCTGAATCTATAATCCAGCGGTTGTTCATATTACAGGTGGCTTGTTTAATTTTAATTGACAAGTTTCAAAGTATTCTTTAGATATAATTAAACAGTAAAATGATACATAAAACAGTTGCGTGATACGACAATTATGAATCAGTTCCTCAGAGTATGCTTGTTTATATTTGTTCTTTGTACAACGAAATGTTACTTTGTCAATGTTTGGAGCAATAAATTGATGGTTATGGTTATGGTTATATAGCAGGAATAGCGAGCATGAGCATTTACTGCAGAAATTCTTCACATTTATGTCAGTCTGCAGTTCGGTAATTCAAAGAGTCACAGCGTTGGGCAGCGTCGTCCTTTGGAAATCACTATCAAATGCTAATGGAATAATGGTTGCTATGATAACGATACATAAATAAAATAAAAGGGTTAAAATTTATGCTAATGTACAATGTACGCCCTAAAAGTTATTATTTAAAAAATGCTGTCTTTGTAAAGCCTTAATAATAAAATCACGACTTCAAAGCCATAACAAATGCATGAAAGGTCGTGTGTGCACAATACATTTGTAAAATAGCGACTACTATGATAATAATTACAACGACTACTGCAATGACGATGACTACCATCATCATAATCGTCATCGTTATAGCCAAAGTCGCAGTCGTCATCGTCATCGTCATCATCATCGTCGTCATCATCATTATCATCATCAACATCAACAACATCCTCATCGTCATGACCTTCATCATCATCTATAGTAATAACAATAGTGTAGTGGTAGTAGTTGTAGTATTATTTTATTATTATTACTCATTTATTAAGCGTCACTATAAACTCAGTGCATTAATATTACCTTAGCATTCTTATATAAGGAAGTTCTAAGATAGATTCTTTTTAAAAGACTTCGCCACAAGAGAATTTCGGTTATTGGTTCTGACACGTCCTAACATTCGCAGTGTGATGAACGCAGACAAACAAAATTCAGAACACGTTGGTCGCTAAAATACTTCCAATACGAAGATGATGTACTGTTTCAAGTATGTACCAGAGGCATAATATCTCAAGTACGTCTTAAAAGGCTTCTACCACAGTATATACGTCATTAATACGCATAGGCCTACTATTTAAAATACAGCCTAAAGGACATGTAACATCGTCTTCAAATTTTAGCCCTTTTCAATCTGTAAATTGCAAATATCATCACGCGATTAACACTGTATTCACTGGCACAATAAACAACATAATTATTTATTTAAATGGATTCTGGAAAAGCTTCTTATATGAAAGGTGAGGCGAGGCGCAGCAGTAGTCATCGTAAGCTCCTTGTCTCCCTTTTGATTTCCGTTGCCTTCTGCTCAATTATCAGTTATAAAATCTCATCCCTTCTAACTTCTTTTTGCCCCTTCCTTAAACATCGATCCAGTGTCCCTACCAATCTCAATCCTGCTACCTTGAAGTCGTCTCTGTCTCTCTTTCAGTCCCTCGCGATTCTGCATCGCGTTCTGAAAAAGGAAAATTTTAATGCAAAGTAATACAATGTCAACTGTAGGCCTACTTTCTACCTCAAACTGTCGGCAAGGGGTCTAGAAAGCGCCGTTAAGCTCATTATATTTTCCGCAGCTGTCAAGGCTCATGAACTGTCATTGTATACTATCTGAAGTAGGTACGTCTTAAGGAGCATACTATCTCAAGTACGTCTTAAGGAGCATACTATCTCAAGTACGTTTAAAGGAGAGTGAGACCAACTCTTAACTGTCAGGGATGCAGGTATCAGAATGGTATCGTGTGTAGTTGGCTTGAGTTAATAATAATAATATTTATTCATTAATTAAGCGCCTGACAAACGCACTGCGCTGTACAGTGTACATGTACATGCTATGATGATTAAACAATTCACAAGAACACAAATTACAGAAGACGTAAATCAACAAATCTTTGGAAAAATTCATACTACAAACTGAACACGCCATACGATGTCAAATGCTCACTTTGCGTCAAAACACACCACTTTAGACCATGTAATGTAGCTACATATATTCATAGTTCATTCTTTGAGTTCTGTCGATGGCGCTCCACGTAGGCATAAGTCTTCAGGAACCGGTTTAGATGATCAGTTTCGGCACCAGAATAGGAATCCTGGGGGACAAGCAGGGGAGACAACATGGTGGAAATCGTTGGTGATGGCGGTCATGGGATGGTAAAAAAAAGGAAGCAGTCCAGCTAAGAGAGCTGTTTCAGCCCGTAATGAAATGCCGAAGGAGAGGCTGAGAGACAAAGACAGACAGAAAGACCAACAGACAGACAGAGAGTGGAGAGTTCTCAGATTGACAGACGAGAAAGACGGGTGAGCGGACTCGCGGAGGAAAAATGTGTCTACCAGAAGAGATCATTGCACCAATTAAATTCCGACGTAAACTGAAAATTTCATTACTTGGTTCTCTTAAAAGTTGCCTGAGTTGTGCGATAAAATTCCACACCAACATGACATAGCACTTACTTCAATGATGAAGACGTAAAAATGTCTCCTTTCTCTGAATATTAAAC
Source organism: Aporrectodea caliginosa (assembly GCA_020284085.1). Classification (NCBI taxonomy): domain Eukaryota; kingdom Metazoa; phylum Annelida; class Clitellata; order Crassiclitellata; family Lumbricidae; genus Aporrectodea; species Aporrectodea caliginosa. The sequence continues at coordinate 4,906 of JACEVL010004396.1, forward strand.
TGTTAGTTCGCAGTTCTGTGTATTAAGACATCGGATTCAAAGTAAAGTCCAACACCGTTATAACCGTGGTTTTACATGATAAGCCACACTTCTAACGTTTAGTTTTATCTAATGATTGTCGATAATGTATCTATTGACCTATTCTGTGCGCAGAGCGAATGACCATCAGCCTGAAAGTTATAGATAGAAACATTGGAAAACACGCGGCTTTCACTCTTAAAATTAAAAAACACGTCTATTTATCTTGAATTTATGACGTGTGTGCTGCATGGTAGTCTGTTAGCCATGGAGAGCTGTGTTTACAACCAAATTATTGCGCGATCCAGTTTGCTCAGCGGACTCTGTCTAATATATCTCGTGATCGATCGAGTAAGTCGATCAAGTCGGTCGTAACTCAGTCAAGTCTAGTTGGTCGAAAAATCGTCCACTCGATCGATCTGCAAGTGGAGTCGATCGTCTGCTCTGACAAGTAGAGTCGATCTATAACATAGTTTACTTACTATTTTTTGCGACAACGTCACCCACATCATATAATGACTAACACGTTTACAATGTTACGACAATGAATAGTAGTTGTAATAATTGACATATATACCGTGTAAGTTTTGTTTTGCTGTTCTGTGTTGCATCTGCTGCACTGTGACTTAACCCTCCAAGAGGCTCCAAGCCTGAACTAGCTTCGGTAATCTTCAGCAGTTTCAAGTTTCTTGAACTAACTGTAAAACTAGACACTGCATGACCTCTACTGCAGTCCTATTTGTTGAGCTGGTACCCATTTCTGTAGCGTACTGTAGGAGATTCCCTTAATTGTAGCCTAGCTACCAAGCTGATCTAGTTGACGGCGACATCAAAGCTTAATACTTACTAGTCAAACACACACGATATCATTATAATAAAGAATGCAACAGTCGTCAGCTTTTTTGGCCAAGAAACTACAGATCCAGTCGGGAGAAGTCGACCAAGTCGATTGTTTATTTGCCAAGTCGATCGAGTCGAAGAGAGGTCGACTAGTTGACGAAGTGCATCGAGTCGAACTCGTCGGCCGAGCCAAGTCGACTCGATCGATCACGACGTTTACTGTGTAACGATCCCCTACAAATTAGTCGGGTTCACTTATCTGGCGCCTGGGATTCAGCTTTTTCGTAATAAACGCAAAAAATAATTGGTAAATGGAAATTAATATTTTAAATTAATAATGAATTTAAATTAAATTAAAACGCTCTGATTATTATCTTTAATTGAAATGGTTGGTCGCTGGCTTGAAGTAACTACAAACCGGTTCTTAGTACATGGACGCCAGTGACGACCAAGAACACTTTCTCATTTGTGGGAAACTGCTTTTCTCGTAGCACTATCCAGACTCTTCGACTTGACCTTCCCGGATTCCGACCTGGCACCAAAACAGACGAAATCTGGCTATTTGCGGGCTTGATTGATATTGCGCTGGTGATTAATTAAGCTGGTCTCCATGACGTATCTTTTGCGTGGGGCGGAGAAATTAAGGAGATTTACGCTACATAATCGGAACTGAGGAACTGATCCTAAGGAAGCCACGTCAAACCATCTCCACCTCGAGCAACTGTTTGGACGACGCCAGTACAATCCTACTGAGGGTAAAAGTATACATTACATTTGCAATCAGAGTATATAAATAGAATCATAATTATATAATATATATAGCTATTATTTTTATAGTATTGACTATGTCTTCGTATCTCTGATGCTGTCTCTGGTTTTCTCCATCTGTGGCTGTCTGTCTGTCTGTCTCTGCCTCTGTCTTTCTCTCTGTATTTGTCTCTCTATCTCTCTCACTCTGTCTCTGTCTCTCTCTCACTCTCACTCTCTCTCTCTGCCTCTGTCTGTCTCTGTCTGTCTGTCTGTCTGTGTCTGTCTCTGTCTGTCTGTTTGTCTGTGCTTGTCTCTGTCTCTGCGGGATGTCCTGCACTGGCTGCCACAACCCCTACCGTAGGGGCGCAACCACGGACCAGAAGTTGGGGACCTACTAGAATGTCTCAGTGGGGTGGGGGTGGAATTGCGAGCGCCGAAGGCGCGAAGCTGCGATTGCTGAAGGCAAGAAGCCCCTAACGACTAGGGGGTATGGGGGAGAGTCGTAGCTCCTCCATCGGGGTCTCAGGGGCGGGCCCCCCAAGCTCGGCTACAATTTTGAGCATATGTTGCCAAATGGAGTACATTTTGGGCTTTAATTTGCCTCAAATTTTTCACTGACGATTTCGATATAAAAGTACCTAAAACATCTAGACCTGTGAAAAATGTGACTTTATTATATGAATAAACTGGACGTGACAAAGGTTTAAGAGAATTGAACGGAAAAGAGTAGAATAAGCTCTAGAATAGTGTTTGTCAAACTAGGAAAGTCGGCAGAATTTCGTTAAGGCGTTTATGTTCCCCTACAGTGGCAAATCCCCACCAAACAGGAGGCATAATTATTTAAAGTAGCCGTGCGGGGGTAGTAGCCCTAACAACGTCAAAGAGACGTTGACCGTGGTGACCGTGGGCGACCAAAACACGTAGCCGAACATGGATTGTCGGGCTTTGCAGAATATTTTGTCAATCTGTGCCCCTAAAGCCAATCCGATCAGAGATGGTGACATCCAAAATAACCATCTCCTGTCCCTCTCGATGCGAGGGATGAGGGGAGGGAGAGCAATAGGTTTGGACCTCGGTCGCTTGACAACCATTTCTCTGGTCTTAGCATGGTTTAATTTAAGATTCCTAATGGATGCCCACTTGGAGATATGGTCAAGTTCAGAAAGAGTGCTGTCAATGCAGGATGCAGGAATAAGCAAGTAGCTATCGTCAGCATAATTATTTATGAAGACGGCTGTCACTGTATTTAGGTTTAAGGCTAGAAATGGCTATGACAAAATCAGTAGGTCCAGGCCAGAGCCTTGTACTATACTGGCATTAATGGCACAGAGGGGAGAGATCGCGGAAGGCAAGAAGCTCCTAACGACACTAGGGGATATGGGGAGCGTCGTAAGTTCCCCCATCGGGGTCTGGGGCTCCGCCCCAGAAGCCGACGGAATTTTGAGCATTTGATACCAAAATGTAGTGCATTTGGGCTCTTGTTTGCCTCACAATTTTCAAAAGTTGGGGGGACGGTCCCAAGCTGTTCTAAAGTTGGGGGGACGCGTCCCACGGGTCCCATAGGGTGGTTGCGCCTATGCCCCTACGCATCTCATTCTGGGTCTCTGCATTCATTTGTCGTAGCCTCGTTGGTACCGCACCTGCATATATGCAGGAGCTCTGTCGCCCTATTTCTGCCAATACTGGCCGACGACCCCTTCGCTCTGCAGTCCGCGGTGACCTGATTGTCCCTTTTGCACGCACTTCTATAATGCAACACCGGGCCTTCTCGGTCATGGGACCGAGTGCCTGGAATGGGCTTCCTCTAGAGCTTCGTCTCCTACCGAAAAATTCTTCATCAGATGCATTTTATACCTCTCTGAAAACTACTTTCTTCAGAGGTGGTTGGGCCGGGAGCTCCTCTGAGTAGATATCTTGAAGGGGCGCTATATCAAATTTCTCTGATTGATTGATTGTCTGTATCTGCATGTCTGTATGTTCCAGGATTCTGCATGTTTGTTTTGTCTTTATCAAACTCTCTGTCTTTATGTAACTGTCTCTATCCGTCTTTCTATCTTTCTCTATCTCTCTGTCTTTTTTCCATATTGGTGCTGACCAACAATGGCTACATCAACTACGCCAAATCTGCAGTAGTTTAATTCAATTAGGACACTGTGACAACCAAGACATTTATTTTTTTAATTTTAATTAAACTAGTTTGAAATTATTAGCCCGAATATAAATATGGCAGTAGTATTTTTAACTACAAAATAAAACATAAGCTAGCATTAGAAAAAAAACTAGGCTACTACATTCAAAATACTGATCTGCACATCACGATGAGCGAGGCTGCCCCATACTCTACTCTCAACGATAATAGGTGCGGACATAAACGGTTCCGAAGTTGGTTGTTATACGCCGATCCCTTCCATGTATCTTGTTCACACAGAGTTGATGCCTTCCGTGTTTTCTGATCAGCTGGTTTTCAAGACTAGAAACTTGGCCCTTCCTCGCATACAGCATGTGATAGACTGTGGGCTCGAGATTTCCAACTGCCTTGTCAGCGTGGTGACCTCCTCTGTCGCGATGGCGTATAGCGTCGCCTGCAGTGGGGCCATGCATTCCAGCGACACCTATGTAGTAACGCTGACGATTTCTTTTACCTCTGGCTATGATTCTACTCAGTTCCTCCATCCGCGTTACAACATACGTCGCCATCTGATGAGCGGTTTCTACAATGAATCATCGTTCTGTAATGTAGTCTTAATCGTAATATTATTGTAATCTCGAGATTTCTACAGTGCCCAAGAAGTCAAGTCGCGGGAACCAGCTTATTCACAGGCGCCTAGTCAAAAGAAAGTCGATAGATGGGTAGAGGGGTCAAAATCGGTTCCAGGTCGAGGTCGAAAACTTGAGGCAGACAGACAGTTCGACGGCTTCTGTGGATGGTGCTTAGAGTTGAAATGGTGAGGGAGGTAAGGGGTGAGGAGGAATCAGGATAGGATTTGTGAAAGGGCGTGTTTTCAGTTTTGAGTGAACGACTTGTGGAGAGATGGCAAGAGCTGAGGTTTATGATGAGTTCGTGCCTATTGTTGGTCTGTTCGTGCTGTGATGTGATGCAATGGAATGCAATGCTATTCAAGACAGTACAAATGCAACCAGTCAATCGTTCAGTGTTTTAGTTGAAATTTACTCAATGTGCATTTCTAAGAGACACGCTATAACGTTATAAGGCAACATTTTTTTTAGATCCATGCCTTATATAAACTTCTTGATTGGACAGTGAAACCTTCAGGCATTCAAACTTTCGACACGCCATCGCTGAACATGTCATGAATCCACAGATGACGTTACCTTAGCTGTGAGCAGATTGTGGCGTCCAGTGGAATTTTCTAGAACAAGATGTAAGGGCAAATAGTTGAAAGGTGAATTTAGACGTTAGAAATTCTTCTTGCTCCGAAGTCTAATCAACCTAAGTTCTTAGTTCTGCATGTTAAGACTTCAGATTCAAGGTAAGTCCAATGCCGTTAT
>JACEVL010004397.1:0-10376 GCA_020284085.1 Aporrectodea caliginosa
TGTCCAGTCAAAATTTAAACATATCACGTGAAGTTATAATGTTATCCGAAGAACAGAGAAAGATAATGCTCGAGGAGCTTTTGGTGTAGGTCGTATTTAGTACGAGAAAATGCGAAGTAGGCGGCACTTGATCAGGGTAAGATTCACGGTGGGCCTTACAGAGTTTTGAATTGAACGCTAGAGGCGTAGAGCTTGAGGTAGGTCGTTGGTTTGAGGTACATTTAGTTTACTTAGTTTGCTGGTAGTCAAATAAAGAATTTTCTTGCTTACTTTACATAATGGGATGCAGCGACACAATGGATAAAGTAACGGAATTCAGAAGGAAGCTCGTGCCAGAGTTGAGGTGCAGTGGATCAAGACACATACTCGTTTGACCTCTAAGACGTTGGGCCTTGAGCCATGTATACTTATTTTTTCTAAAAAATCGGATTCGAGCGTAGTGGTTGGCTTACTTACTATTACTAGGTGATTGGCATTACAAGTCATTGTATTGGAGCCGATGGCAGTGGGCGCAAAACTGTAAACAATGGCGGAAGATTTGACTGCGATGAAGACGGACTGTTGTCCGAAAAGTGACTTAGAAAACAAACAGAGCTTAAGTGATGAATCGAACCAGCGACTTCCAAGCGAAGATCTATCCAACGACAATGCAAAAACTGGTCGCATGCCCAAACTAACCAAAGCCATTGATCGGACAGTAAAACGATGCATTTCAGCTGCAAGGTATAGAATACAAAATATGGCAAACTTATAGTATCGGGAACTGAAGTATCTTTGGGCATGCTCTGCGGACCCGGACGGTACCAGGTTTTCTAATGACGACCCTGACCCTCACCGACCCTCACGACGCCTAACCTGACCCTAACCGACACTCGAGGGGGTCAACCCGAATCCCCAAAACCCGAATCACCGAAAACGGTAATAATACACAAAAGCCCGATTTCCTGAAAACAGTTTTGTAGAAAGCGGCCGAACTTCCGAAAGCTATTCAGAGTTAAAATTGTATTAAAACATGACATGACATGACCTAGCATGGCCTTGATACACTGCGTAGTCGCTTGTTTATTTGTTAATTATATTCTTTCGGGTCGGACTTAGAAGATGTATACATGGTATGTACTCAGATTAAGACAGACTTAGTGGTGTATGTATATAGGATAAATCTTCTGCGGCGGAAAATTCCGCCGCAGAAATAACATTTTCGATACAATTCCTGCGGCGGGAAGCGTTTTTCGTATGCTTCGCAACCGCGCGCATGCGCATTGTTCAAAATGCGGTACTTCCTATAAATTGGCCTCGTGAGGGTCGGTTAGGGTCAGGTTTGGCCTCGTGAGTGTCGGTTAGGGTCAGGTTAAGCGCTGTGACACTCGGTTAGGGTCAGTGTTAGGGTTAGAGTTGTTTTTAGATAAAATGTAAAAAAATTCAGCCGCAGAAGTAAATTTTCGTGGGTTGCGTGGTGGCATTTTCAGCTGCAGAAGCACCACGCATGTATATATGTACCTGGACTTTTATAAAGCACATTTTAGGAACCCCTCAAAAGCAAGTAGACACAAGTCTTCAGAGTTGGCACATTGTCAGGATAGTGAGGTTGGCTAAAGTGAAGAAAAGAAAAACCAGGGCTGTTTTTTATTAGTGAATTTGCTGCTCAATCCTGCAGGTGTCAGGGATGTGGTAGTGACCAGACCTGCTTATTATTGTTATTGTGTGAAAACTGCCTGTATGGGGAATGACAAAACACAAGACTGATTGTCAGGGTCACTTTCATTGAATCAAGAAATGAGCGCCCCTGCACACGTTTCAATATGGGATAATTGGGATGTGGTAGCTTTACTTTGCTTTACATACTTCACTCCTGTACTGCATCCTGGCCTCACTAGAAGCAACAGTGATTATAGAAGTGTAGCTGCAAGAACTAATGCCCATAAGTTTTCAATAACATTTCAGGGCCCTGTATTATGGAATAACTTACCAACCAATATTCGTTCTGCTAAGAGCCTCATTCATTTAAAAAAAACTCTTGCGTGCACACGCATTAAACAACGTTGTTTAATTTTTCTTTTTTCTGTTTCATTTATGGTTTCATTTGGTGTGTTTTTTGCAACTGCTTGTAGATGATGTGTGAGTTCTTGCTCCACTAAAGTGTTTTTCTCCCCTATTGTTCTGTAGTTAAATTGTCCATAAATATGTAAACAATGTCCCTTACATCCACTCAACACAACCAACTTCTGTCATCTTGCTGCACTAATCACTTAGTAAGTAGGCCCCTGTCCAGCAGTGACTTGTCCCTTTAGGTGTGCCAATTGAACCCTAAAACTACTGTCATAATTTACTATTTGATGTTATTCTTATTCATTGTTAAAAATAAACACATGCACTGTATGTATTCATTCTGGGGAACAATAAAAATGTTTTATGTCTTATACATTTGTATTACTCAGTTCATAATCTACCTGCTTGTGTTTTTGTCTAGCTTGTCGCTATTTGCAAAGAACCTGTCTTTGAAGAAGGATGAAGACATCAGAGCCTTAAAAACCTGTTACCAAAAGTTTAAGGAACAATTGGGTTCATCACTAAAGGTTAGACTATGCACAGTCACATCATGATTCAGTATAATAGCTAGTGTTTTGGCTGATAAAGAATGTGATGCTTTGGCCTTTGCCTGACACAATTTTTAGCTATTAGTTTAACCCCTGCAATATTTTTGGGTTTTGATCCCATGTCACCTGACTAGGTTGAAAACATATCTATCACTGAAGATAGAGTTAGTGTGTGTAAACATGGCATTTGAGTATATAAATGAATTCTGAGCACAGTTAAACTACGGTTCAGGTGACTGTGTCGAGGTTGGTTTGGTATATTTATCATTTCTAAATGCAGCATAGCTTTCTTCTGATTAGTCTAGCTCGACTAAAGAGAAGGATCTTGAATCTGATTCTAGGATCTTATACAGTGTTTCTTGTAAGTAGACCAGTATGTGTGAACATTTTGGCAGGTACACTTGATTCAAAGTGATTTTTTAATAGCATGTGTATGAATTTTATGTTATGATATTTGAATGGTATCATTTAAAGACCTGTACAAGCTGATGAAACATAGCAAACTAACATTAGAAACGTGGTTGACAGTATTTGGAATTATGAATTTTATTAGGTGGAAGTGGAGACAATGTTTCTTGAAGAGTCGATTCCACAGTTTATGTCTGCCCTCGATCATCTGAGTCAAACTTCATCCAGACAACGTGTGGCATGGTACTCAATGACATTTGCCTCTAACTAATCATTAGTAGTTTTTGTTAATGCGTTTTTCAAAGACCATTTTATTAGAATTAACATTCACTCTGCTGATTTCCATTCATAATAATTATTTGAAATTTAAATTAATTTAAAATAGACAAGAGATTTAATTGCAATGTAATCTATGCATCTGGCATGTGGTTTAAGATGATGTTTCTTTCACAGTATGTCCTCTTTTTTAAGGCGACCAACAGGTGTTCCTGCTGATGATGCTGCTGCCCATCTGATTCAGCCTTACAAGAAGTATCTGGAGAAACTGAAGGCAATGTTGAAAGAAGAAGAGACCGAGCATGAAGTGCTTAGACGAGATGTGGTTGAACGACGCCACACAGTCACAAACAGACTGAACATTGCCAAAGAAAGCAATGACAAATTGAAACAGGTTAAGCACCTGGATTCTTTATAAAAGAAATTAAATAGAAAAATCTGTATTTTGTAAAACTTCTATGCAAGTTGGTATGTACAGTGCAGACCTGTTATTGTGTGGTCGTTGGGAATCGTGTTAATAAACTGCTTACTAACAGGACCATGCTGAAATGCAGTAGTGTATGATTTGCTTAGTGTGGCTAAAGATACTTGGCATAGTCTTGACTTAATGTGAAAGCATTTGTACTGTAGCCTGCTCTCAGACAAATTTGTCCAATTACTTTCAAAGGCCAATCTGCTGTCTGTTTATGGACAAACGTGATTGTGATATAGGCATTATTTCAAAGGGGCTTGAACTGTGGGAAACAGCGAGAGGCCAATAAAGGCAAGCCAGTGTTAATTAAGCAGGAGGAAGGCAAAAGTACCTTAATTTACGTCGGCTACAGCTGCAACTGGGTGTGGAGACAGGTGGTGCAGCTCTATAATCACATGCTCTGCAAATATCCTGCCCACTACAGGGCCAGCTACCCTGGCACTGTGATCTATCAGTTCCAAGGGCATACCGGTGTCACCAATGAGAGCCACTGCAGCCTTTGTAATGCCTGGCTCTTTGCTCATAGTAGTTCCAAATGGTCAACACTTTTCTGACGAGCTGCATTAGTTTTAGACCACTGTTTCCCAAACTGGGTCGCGAAGATCTGTCAAGTGGGTTGCCAGATTGGTTTGAAAAACTTTTTTTTTTCGGAACAGCACAACGTTTGGCTATAAATAGTAAACTATTTTTACCTGAGTTTCCTTTTAATGCTTTAAATATGCCAATTTCTAAACGTTGTACGTAAATCCGCATATTTCCATGCCAATTTACGAAGCAAATTTTAGTATACACCTTGCTTGATTGTGCTGTCAGTTCTTGGAACTTTAGCGACCTTCATGATCAAGCCTCTCCATTTCCTTCTGTCCGCCGTCGCATCTCTCAGTTCTGCCAAATTCATTCCAGTTGTTTCATGTATCTCGTCCATCCACTGTTTTCCTTGAGTCGTCCTTGTTTTCTCCTTCCCTCTCCATATGCTAACATCATTTCCTTTTCCAGTCCATCTGATCGCATGACATGACCAAAGAACCTCAACTTTGCTCTTAACACGGTTTGTTGTAGTGTCTCTTCCTTCTCAATTCCAATACTCCATCGCACCCAATCATTGGTCTTTTTCTCTTTCCATGATATTCTCTGCATCTTCCTCCATATCCACATTTCGCATGCGTTAATCTTTTTCTCATTTTCTTGGTCATTGTCCATGTCTCGCTGCCGAATGTTACTGTTGGTATGATCAAAGCCTTCACCAATCTTTTTTTTTGGCGTGTCTATACTCACATGTTTGTCCTTCCATATTTTTCCAGACCATTCATTGCAGCTTTTCCTATAGCCACTCTACGATTTATTTCCATATCACACTTTCCTTCTTTTTCTATTACTGATCCCAAAAACGTGAAGTTAGTTACCGTTTCTATTTCTTCTCCGTCTACTTCAAAACTGTCCTCCTCCTCTGTTGTCATGATCTTTGTCTTTTTTATATTGAAGTAGAGTCCTGCTTTCTCACTTTCACTCTTAAGCCTTCTTATCAGTGTTACCAACTCGTTTTTTTTACCCGCCAATAATGTTGTATCATCAGCGTATCTCAGATTGTTCATTATTCTTCCCGCTATCTTTATTCCTTCCTCAGCCTCATACATTCCCGCCTGCCTCATTATCCTTTCAGCGTACATGTTAAATAAGACAGGAGACAGAATGCATCCTTGCCGCACTCCCTTCCTTATCCTAAAACTGTCAGTATCTCCATATTCTGTCCTTATCACCGCTATCTGATCTTCGTACAGACCCCTAAGAAGTTGTACCAAGTGTTTCGGTATTCCCATTTCTCCCAAGGTTTTCCACATCAATTCATGATTAATGCAGTCAAACGCTTTACTATAATCGATGAAGCATATGTATACTTTCTGTCCATACTCCCTTTGTCTCTCCATTATCCACCTCATATTGGCAATATGATCACGTGTTCCACGAGATTTCCTAAATCCTGCTTGACTATCAGGAAGCTCTCTCTCTATTGTACTCTCCATTCTTTTATGTAATATTTTAAGTAATATTTTGCTTATGTGCGATATCATTGCTATTGTACTGTAATTTTCACACTCTTTCGCATCTCCTTTTTTAAATAAAGGTATAAAAACTGAACTTTTCCAATCTTCTGGCCATTTTCCAGTTCTCCATATGTTATTACAAATTTTTGTTATTGTCTTTGTCATCACGCCATCCCCACCTTTTACCATTTCTATTGGTATCCTGTCTTGACCCGGTGCCTTATTATCTTTCAATTGTTTGATAGCCCATTCTACCTCTGCTTCCATGACTTCCGGTTCAATTTCATACTCAGTTTCATCCATTTTTCTACCTTTACTCTTTTATCTTCGTTGTACAACTCTTCTGTGTATTCTTTCCATCTTTTCTTCATTCCTTCTTCGTCCGCAATTATGTGTCCATCACTTGCTTTCAATGATCCCATTCTTGGTGTGTTTTTCTCGTTATTTCCCTTACTTTTGAAAACATTGTTTTAGTTCTTCCTTTTCTTCCCTCATCCTCCATTTCTTTGCATAATTCATTTAGATGTTTTCTTTGTCCATGCGTGCTTGTTTTTGGAATGCTCTATTCAGTTTTCTTACTTTATCTTTATCTCCTTCTCTTTTTGCTTCCCTTCTGTCCATGGCTATGTTGATAGCTTCTTTCGATAGCCAAGGAGTTGTTTTGGATTTTCTTTTCTTCGGAATATATTTCTCCGCAGTTTCTAAGATCGCTTCCTTTGTCTTTTTCCCATAAATTGTTCTCAACCTCCTCTGTTTCCACATCATCCCTCTCCAATATTTCAAATCTATTCCTTATTTCTACTCTGTATTCCTGTGATATTTCCTTGCAGTCGTATGTGATCAATCTTAGTATACACAATGCTCAATTTTACAAAAGTGGATATCAAGACTTTCAAGATATTCACAAGTGAGTCGCAACCAAAAGAAGTTTGTGAGCCGCTGTTTTAGACTTCTGGAGTAGTGGAAATCATTTACGAGAGTGAGTAGTTAGGCATCGTCCACAAGGACATGCACAAAGGTCACCCAAATGTGGACCAGGAGATAGAGTTTTGCCCAATAGAAACTTCTGCATCTGAAGTTAGTACATACTGTTATTTCAGTATATAACCTGTGCCTTGAACACCAACTTCTGTTCTCCAATGCATTGTATCAATTAAAGTCCTTTTCTGGACATTGCAGGATCAAAGTACCACGCCCATTGCAACGTTAGCACTGCAGGATCGACAAAATAGTCTAATCTATGCCTTGATACTCCACTGGAGAGCAGATGTTTGCTATAGGGGATGAGGATGGTAATGCCAACTGCAGCCAAGGTGTAGAGAAGAGTCCAAAGTCGATAATTTATGTGGACATCCTTTATGGATGACCCTTAAATAGTTCTAGCTTTATTTGCATCTGACATGCAATCAATCACATGTGTTTTTATCATCATTTTGCAATTGTTTTGTGTGTTTATTTTCAGATTCCTTTTTGTTCTCAGATCATAAAAGAACATTTGGACATTGGTTTTGTCGACTTTGAAGTGCCCGCAGAGAGAGAGCAGCATTCAACTAGCGTCCAGTGATGCGACTATGATCGATACTTCATTGTTAACAGTCTCCATATTTTGAAATTTATATAATTTAATAGTCCATCCCAAATTCAACTGAAAATATAGTTGGCAAATACTACTGCTTGACTGATAGGAAACAGTGACTGATAGGAAACAGTTTACAAATTTACTTAACTAATGCTAATTAAGACAACTTCTGATAAGTGTGATTACAATGGCGTGGTTGATTAGCCTGCTTTAGCCAGTTACTCCCTTTGGTTCTAATACAGTGTACAATGGTTGAAACTGTACATCATATATATGCCTGTGTCATTTTGCAGCTGATTTTTTATTATCCATGCTTCAGGCTCCCATTTTTGTGTGATATTGTGTGCATTACAAATTATGATAATAATTATAATAATAATAAACAAAAGATGTTTTTATGAAAATTACTGTTTATTGAAGAGCATTAACCCTTTAACGACGAGCTGCATTGGTTTCCCATACATTTTAGTACACGCTCGTCGTTAAAGGGTTAAATCCAGAACGGCTCTTTAGTAAGTGCATGTATGATTTTTTGTCTAGTTTTATGTCAGAGGAAGGGATACTGAGGGCCACAGAGTACTGTAGTGATAAATGGTAAAATGAGGATGTTGCAGTTGTATTAATCTTGCATTATTGCATCATGCACCTCTGAATCTGTAACTGGATTTGCTAATTGCTGACAAACACGTGCATTCAATGATTGAAATCGATTTAAACTTGGAGTGATGCTTAAAGTTGAGCACAGTCAGAAATTGAAAGTACTTGAACTTGCACAATTTGTAGTTTGTAACTCAGTTACATTTCCCATGTAATTTGAAATTACATTTCATGTCCCAAAGTAATTTGTAATTCAATTACATTTCCCTGAGTAATTTGCCCATCCCTGAGCACAGTACAACAGCTTATTCATGGACACGCGTCAAGTTAGAAGAGATAACCAGTGATTTATCAAGTGTAAGATCCGTTTGCCAATAGATGAAATGGGGATTTTGCAGATGTACACAATTAAATTTTATATACATTTGAAGCTCATGTTTGGTACTGATGTACTGTCAAACCAAGACACATTTACACTTTAACAATTAATTGGTTCCCTATGCGCTTTTAGTGCACTCTTGTCGTTAAAGTGTTAACCCAGTTTGAATTTTACCGTGGATGTTAATTCTACGTTAAAATAATACATGAATGGTAATACTGTAGTTATCATTTCTACTACCTGCTTACTTTTTCTATTCATGAGGCATAATTTCTGCCTCTCCTGCATGGTAAACTTTTGATTCCTGCCACCAAATCTTGCTCAGCAGATTTGCCTAGAGAATTGTTTTGAGCATAATTTAGTATACAAAATTAGAATACATGCCCTGCATTTTGGATGTATGACATGGGAATACCAAACAAAACAGCATCTTCAAAACATAAGACCAAGATCAGATGTTCAAAGTTTGGTAAATGCTCTATTGCTCAAGTTGCCCACCTCGGAAATAAACGCCTGACTGAAACACGGCAACTGAAATGTCTTCATATAGCAACGATATGGCCTCGGCCCTGTTCATTTTTCGATGAAATGAACTAACTTGCCCACTCAGAACAGCAGCTTCGTCAATACGCTGCAGATATGGTGAGTTGGTGACAAACTGATGTTTCCAAATGGGCATTATATCTAGAAGCCTGAATAATACTAATAATATTCGTACATCATTATGACAAATAATGGATTGGAAAATCCTGTTAGCTATAGTGGATCTCTAGGTTAAGAAAACGAACAAATTTGTCGTACATTTCGTCAACGATCTCATAATAATTATAATATTTCATCAGCCCTATGAAATTATACTTACTTATTTTTAGCATCATTGTTAATTATTATCTACGTTCTTAACACGTGCGCAACTGCGCGAATCTCATCCATTAACAGAGCTAACATTAACAGCTAACTTGGAAGTTAGGAAATGTCGCAGTGTAAAGTGGCAGCATGTACCTATATTTTGAGAGATTATTTCGACGCAAAGGTCGAAAAAGTGGGAAAGTACTTGGCTGACAATGGTGCTTCGGCATTAAGAATAATAGCGAGTAAAATCAAACTCGGCATGGAAGAGGTAGTAAAATCTCGGATTATCGCTCATGGTCTCATACTTTGATAGTTGGGTTAACGGGGTCAACCCGAATCCCCGAAAACGATGAAAATACAGAAAAGCCCGATTTCCCGAAAACAGTTTTTCTAGAAGGCGGCCGAATTCCAGAAAGCTATTCAGAGTTAAATTGTAAACATGACATAGACCTAGCGTGGCCTTGATGTATATCGATATACTGCCTATTCACATGTATATTTGTGAACTTAGAAAATCAATTTCGGGGATCCAGCCGAAATTCATTTCTGGGATTCGGTTCGCACCCGGGTTAACAGATACATCTATAAATACAGATTATTCGGTGTCCTGCAAGGCTCAGTTCTGAGGCTGTTTCTTTACATCCTTTACACGGCCGATTTTACACTTGTAACTCTTTACTTCTTTGGGAGCGCAGATTTACCAATATGCCACTGTATTCCATTTGCTACCCATCTGATGCACTTGCATGTATCTTCAACAAACCTTGGCATTGTGAGAGAAGTGCAGAAATGGATGTTGTCTAATCAACTGCAGCTGAATCCATCAAAGACACCGTATATTTGGCTGGGCAGATGGCAGGCATGGTCAAACATTTGCGAACGTACAATAAAGTTCCCCTTCAAAATATCTACTCAGAGGCACTCTCTGTTAGCCTATAGGAGTTAATAATAATAATAGTTCAGATAACAAAACTCTATAGCATTTTGTTACAATACATTTAGGCGCCCTTGTAACGGCTTGGCTGTGTTATGACGCCATATGAATTGTGATTATTATTAATATAATTAAATGGTTTAATGAGGCTGATGACAAAGCTGATTGATACTAACCACAGCATAGTTGTGATTTTTTAAAAAACAAAAAACTGAAAGGGGGTTTTTAATAACCAAAAAT
>JACEVL010004398.1:0-10097 GCA_020284085.1 Aporrectodea caliginosa
CAAAATAAACAATGCATATTGAAGTAAGCTGGATATAGCTATCGAAGTGAATAATTGATTTTTTCGCTGTCACATTGTTTGGTTTTGATGTAATGTAGTTAGGGTTTCGAAAACAGAATTAATTTATGCTCGAGAAGGAGATAACGCCTAAATGCAAAGTTTTCACAAGATTTTATGTTATTTTCTCGATTTAAATTCTTTTTCGTCTACTTTCATTCCAAAGCACAAAAGTGAATTTTTTAGCAGATTTTCTTACTTAATTCAGTTTGGGTAGAGTTGGATTATTTTCTTTCAGATTTATTGGCTTATATAGTGAAATAAAAGTAGTATTAAAGACCTCAAGCTCGTGTTTCCGGGCCCTGAGCCAGCAATGGACGAATCGAAAGGTTCTGGATGCATGAAGAGGAGGCCAGTGCGTCGCATGACTTGTCATTTGCCAAACAGCCTACGTCACTCTCAAATTTGAATGGTTGGTTACAGAGACAGATGCGTGCGACCAGAACTTGTCCACGGCCCTCACAGCGAGTCTGCTAATTAGACTCCAACCCGCAATCGTTGGATACAGACCAATTGCGCTGAAGGATTACACCATCTTGATACACATGCTATGGGTAGAATTTTATATCGAGAGTAATATGTGTTTAACCTTCGGAGGCCGAAGTGGGGTAGATTTCTACCCCAGCGGTGTTTGGATGTTGATTGCGGAGTAACTGTAGGTAATCATAACTTGACGTTCCACATGTTTACAAGTTAACACCCCCGACATATTCCCACACCAAAACGATCATCATGTCATGTTGTCTGAGAAAGTTATTTCAGTTCAAAGTGTCATGGGGTAGAAATCTACCCCACTTCGGCCTCGGCGTTACAATTTTTTCGTTCATAATGAAGATGTATTTATATCAGATATTACTCAAAATGAGTGTATCTAAGCTCATAGATAAGCTATAATGACAAATGAAGTGTCCTTTGTGATAGTTCCAAGGTCAAGGAATCGAACTATCGCATTGGCAATAGTGTGGGAATAGTACTATCCAAGATGGCGGCCAATATGGCAGCCAAAACAAAAAATGTGTATATCTTCGCTCATACATAAGCTAGAATGACAAATAAAGTGTCCATTGTAATAGTTCCAAGGTCAAGGAAACGAACTATGGCATTGGCAATAGTGTGGGAATAGAACTATCCAAGATGGCGGCCAATATGACCGCCGAAACTCAAAATGTGTATATCTACGCTCATAGATAAAATAGAATGACAAATGAAGTGTCCATTGTGATAGTTCCAAGGTCAAGGAATCGAACTATCGCATTGGCAATAGTGTGGGAATAGTACTATCCAAGATGGCGGCCAATATGGCCGCCAAAACAAAAAATGTGTATATCTACGCTCATAGATAAGCTAGAATGACAAATGAAGTGTCCATTGTGATAGTTCCAAGGTCAAGGAATCGAACTATCGCATTGGCAATAGTGTGGGAATAGTACTATCCAAGATGGCGGCCAATATGGCCGCCGAAACAAAATGTGTATATCTACGCTCATAGATAAGCTAGACTGACAAATAAAGTGTCCATTGTAATAGTTCCAAGGTCAAGGAAACGAACTATGGCATTGGCAATAGTGTAGGAATAGAACTATCCTAAGATGGCGGCCAATATGGCCGCCGAAACTCAAAATGTATATATCTACGCTCATAGATAAGCTAGAATGACAAATGAAGTGTCCATTGTGATGGATCCAAGATCAAGAATCGAACTATCGCATTGGCAATAGTGTGATAATAGTACTATCCAAGATGGCGGCCAATATGGCCGCCGAAACATAAAATGTGCATATCTAAGCTCATAGATAAGCTACAATGACAAATGAAGTGTCCATTGTAATAGTTTCAAGGTCAAAGAATCGAACTATCGCATTGGCAATCGTGTGGGAATAGAACTATCGAAGATGGCGGCCATATGAGCGTAGATATATACATTTTGAGTTTCGGCGGCCATATTGGCCGCCATCTTGAATAGTACTATTCTTATTCCCACACTATTGCCAATGCGATAGTTCGATTTGTTGACCTTTGAAACTATTTACAATGGACGAATTCATTTGTCATTTCTTATCTATGAGCGTAGATATACACATTTTGAGTTTCGGCGGCCATATTGGCCGCCCATCTATTCCCACACTATTGCCAATGCGATAGTTCGATTCTTTGACCTTGAAACTATTGCAATGGACACTTCATTTGTTATTATAGCTTATGTATGAGCTTAAATATACATATTTTTGAGTTTCGGCGGCCATATTGGCCGCCATCTTAGAAGTTCTATTCCACACTATTCACAATGCGATATTTAGATTCCTTGACCTTGGATATATTAGAATCGACACCTCATTTGTCATTGTAGCTTACCTGTGAGCTGAGATATTACATATTTCTTTGGGGTAGAAAACTACCCCACTTCGGCCTCCGTGTCCAGAAACGGAGCTTCGGCCTCCGAAGGTTAATTTTGTTTTATATTCGTCATGGTTGTTTTTGTGAATCGCGGCACTCGTAGTCGTCAAAGTTTGGATTGAAATAACACACGGAATGGTCGAAGTTATTTGAAACAAACTGCTCCATGG
The DNA here is from genome assembly GCA_020284085.1 of Aporrectodea caliginosa. Taxonomy (NCBI): domain Eukaryota; kingdom Metazoa; phylum Annelida; class Clitellata; order Crassiclitellata; family Lumbricidae; genus Aporrectodea; species Aporrectodea caliginosa. The sequence goes on from JACEVL010004398.1 coordinate 2,622, forward strand.
AGTTGGTTTTCCCTTCTTCTTAAACTCCTTTTTTCCCTTAGCCCTCTGGATCTGCTTGTGTTCCTTCTTCATGTTGAACTCTTCTTCTTCTATTTCTTCCACTTATTCTACTTCTCTTCCTCCTTCTCTTCCTCCTTCTCTTCCTCCTTCTCTTCCTCCTTCTTCTTTCCTTAACCTTCTTCTAATTTTCCTTCTTCTCATCCTTCTATTAAAAGTGTACAATCATTACATTGTGTATATGAAGAATAAACTGTTCCGCAACTTTATAGCTTGTTCGTTACGTGTTCACTATATCCATCGATCATGCGTATTTACCAAGTTTCCCCGATTCTCCATATATCTCTACATTCATGCTTGAGCATCTGCATTGGCTTCCTCTTACTGTACGCATCCAGTTAAAGGTAAATTTTCTCATTTGCCGATCCTATCAGTTCTAGTGTTATAATCGTACTCTTTTGTTTAGATCTGTATTTTAACAGACGAAATAGTTTCATAATTATTGTGTTTATTACTGAGTAAATACTGACAAGACTTTGACAGTAAGCTAACAATAAGCTTCAGTGTCGATAGTGGAGAAGACGAGCATTGCAAGCTCTCGGCACATCTTCTGCAGGTAATGGACAGATTCAATGGTCCTGGAGACGGGACAAGTACGTTGCGGAATCTGTCGTTTGCTTTGTGAGTATGCTGACATAAAGTCTACTCATTGGTTACCTAATATGGAAAAGCATGATACCAAGAAAATGACATTTTTTTCTCAAATAATGATTAAAACAATGGAATTCTACTTTGCAATAAACAAGATATGACTTTTGAAGTGAATAAGTGAATGTTTTTGTTTGACGTTAATCGGTTTTCATATTTTATAGCCATGTTTTCGAAACACGATTTATTTCCTGACTCACTCTGTAGCTAAAGTTAGCAGGTATTTTAGCATGCATGGTAATTGTAATTGTAATCACAGATTTATATTGCCATTTTTCACGCACGACTCATCAGAGGAGCTGCCGATCCAACGACGGAAGCCAGATCGAACCAATAGTGGTAGGTATTATTATAATAATTATGGTTGTTTTGAAATATAGAAATTACTGTGGTATAGACTACGATAATTTTATTCTACCCTTTACGAAATAATACGGGGTTAAATTAATTAAACGCTCTTGATTTACAGTTAAGCTTGAGTGATTTTGGTTCATTTGTTTAGATCTATTAACATCATAGTAGTAGTAGCAGGAGCAGTAGCAGCAGAAGCAGCAGCAGCAACAGTAGTGGTAGTAGTAGTAGTAGTAGTAGTAGTAGTAGTAGTAGTAGTAGTAGTAGTAGTAGTAGTAGTAGTAGTAGTAGTAGTAGTAGTAGTAGTAGTAGTAGTAGTAGTAGTAGTAGTAGTAGTAGTAGTAGTAGTAGTAGTAGTAGTGGTAGTGGTAGTAGTGGTAGTGGTAGTAGTAGTAGTAGTGGTAGTAGTAGTAGTAGTGGTAGTAGTAGTAGTAGTAGTAATAGTAGTAGTAGTAGTAGTAGTAGTGGTAGTAGTAGTGTAGTGAGTAGTGGTAGTGGTAGTGGTAGTGAGTAGCAGTAGTAGTAGTAGCAGTAGTAGTGGTGGTAGTAGTAGTAGTAGCAGTAGTAGTAGTAGTGGCAGTAGTAGTAGCAGTAGTAGTAGTAGTAGTAGTAGTAGTAGTAGTAGTAGTAGTAGTAGTAGTAGTAGTAGTAGTAGTAGTAGTAGTAGTAGTAGTGGTAGTAGTGGTAGTGGTAGTGGTAGTAGTAGTAGTAGTAGTAGCAGTAGTAGTAGTAGTAGTAGTAGTAGTAGTAGTAGTAGTAGAAGTAGCAGTAGTAGTAGCAGTATTAGTAGTAGTAGTAGTAATAATAGTAGTAGTAGTAGTAGTAGCAGTAGTAGTAGTAGTAGTAGTAGTAGTAGCAGTAGCAGTAGCAGTAGCAGTAGCAGTAGCAGTAGCAGTAGCAGTAGCAGTAGCAGTAGCAGTAGCAGTAGCAGTAGCAGTAGCAGTAGCAGTAGCAGTAGCAGTAGCAGTAGCAGCAGTAGCAGTAGCAGTAGTAGTCATGATCAATGGTAGTAGTATTGATTAAAACAGTGAAATTCTACTTTGCAATAAACAAGATATGACTTTTGAAGTGAATAAGTGAATGTTTTCGTTTGACGTTAATCGGTTTTTATATTTTATAGCCATCTTTTCGAAAACAAGATTTATTTTCTGACTCAATCTGTAGCTAAAGTTAGCAAGTATTTTAAAATGCATGGTAATCGTAATTGTAATCACAGATTTATATAGTGCCTTTTCAGTAGTAACTGACCAGAGGAGCTGCCGATCCAACGACGGAAAACCAGGATCGAACGAATAGTGGTAGGTACTATAATAATATTTTAGAATAGACCCTATAACAACAATTGTGGCATATGACAATTTTATTTTACTCTTCACGAAATAATACGAGTTTAAATATTAAACACTCTATTATACTTTAATTTCTTGGTTCAATGTTAACATCATAGTAGTAATAATAATAATAATAATAGTAGTAGTAGTAGTAGTAGTAGTAGTAGTAGTAGTAGTAGTAGTAGTAGTAGTAGTAGCAGTAGCAGTAGCAGTAGCAGTAGCAGTAGCAGCAGCAGCAGCAGTAGTAGTAGTAGCAGCAGCAGCAGCAGCAGAAGTAGCAATACACTTTCTTTATTGAAACTGACAAATGCACAGTAAGATTACATTATCTAGTACATGTAGTTACAGATGATAACGTGTTTAACAGGAGTCGAATTTTACTGTATTTTACCTGCAAGACGCCCATCTCACCCATTGCTCGTTTTACCAACGCAAAGATGATAAGAATTTCATATCAAGGGTCCTTTATAAGCGAGTTTCTCGGTGACGCCATAAGCCAACTCTCTGTTTACCCAAATAATTTTAATTTTCATTCTATAGTTTGTATCTGTGAGCTTGGGTGCGGTGTGTCATCCTTGAGTTTGAATTTATAATAAAACGAATATATATATCTATCGAATGCAAAGCTGAGTTAACCCTATTAACCTGATCTTCGTGCCAGCATGCTACCATTCGACCATCTCCCCGCCCCGTAGGGTGTGGGAAGATCAAGGAGTCTGATTTCCCGAGCAGCAACGTCATCTGTCATTATGCAATAGGCCCTTTATAGAGATTTGTTGTGTGTGGTCGGAATGTGACCTAACAGTCCATGGTTACCCCAAGTGTTTGACAGCATCTGACAGTCTTCTACCTTTTTAGTCAAATGATGTTTGATGTGCATTGTGCAGTCATTTGTGTAACTTCGTTGTTTACTAAAGTGGTCGTGACAGTCACCGACACTTATTTTAGCCCTTTACTGAAAATTGGTGACGACATCCATCTTGTTGGGTACTGGTCAACAACACTTTGTGAGGCAAAGTTACCGAAGGGCACTCGTGTGTAGGCATTGACCTCAGCACAGACTGGGGAGGCGGATCTTAACAAACTGAACATTGGCTACACACCATTTGGATACGAGTTGTAGAAATGGCGACTCTCCGGGAAGGACCACGCCACTGATGACGATAATTTTATTTTTTACGTTACAGACGGTCGACGTGTGTAACAGAATGTTTTCGCTTTCACGTTGATTGACTTTGATATAGCCTATGTGTTATTGCAAGGTTTCAGAACTTCACGATCAATTAGCTAGATTAGTTACTTTGTAACTTCCAAAACTCCGTTCCCGGAGCAGTTAAGACAGGTTCACCAAGCGAAGTTCTGGTTTCAGGTAGGCCTATGGTCAAATAAAGGCAATCAGACAACCTGATTCAACAGTGATAAAAAATAAGGACTGATTTCAAATACTGTGGTTGACTATAGTTCATTGTTTTTATAAATCATGACTCAAAGGTGAAGCCAGTTCAATGGTAAGTGGGTAATAATGCTTATAATCTTAATTTTTAGTAACCAACTGGAACGTAACATGTATATATATATTTATCTGTCTACTTGTTAAACACCTTTAACACTTTAAGGACGAGAGTGAACTAGAAGCGACTGGGATACCAATGCAGCTAGTCGTTACAGTGCTAAAAAGCCTCACAAAGGCAGTTGACATGACATTGTGACAATCTAACAGACATGAAAAGGTGCTTCTGAAGATGTCTTGAAAAATGTTTACTGAGATGTGTGTGACAGAACAATTTTACCTTGCAGAGTATTCTTAGCGACACCAATAAGAAATTAATCTAGGCGACTATTGACAAGCGAATTAAGTGATCTAGGCGACTGAAATACATGTATATTTGCTAGAGACATCCTAGCAGACATAGGCGCCTACATGTAGAGACAAGACGCCTAATTAGGAACCGCCGGGCTGAAACTTACGCTCTAGAGGAAAAGACACCTTTTAACAACAGTCAATGCACGCTGCACGCTGTAATGAGTAACTAAAACATAACTGAAATTTCGCTGATGTCTACTTCAAATAATACATTTTTCATCTAAATTTTTTCACGTGAGCTAAGAAGATTTTCAAAAATTATTGTGCAAACACTTGCTCATGCATTTCAATTTAAGTAACACAGACTGATCTTCTGGATTTTGACTTGATTACGACTTGGTTTTTATGTGCTATCAGTTGATGCCTTGTGCATTAGACACCGGCGCAATAGAAGTTGCTAATTGCAATTGCAATTACATATTCAGAACTATTTGCACATAGTCAAAATGACAGAGTAAAGCTTTTACGTTCCATTGTGGAAGGCGGGCAGGAGCTCATTTCTTTGTAATCGGAACTTCAGCAAAAATGAACAAGGGGTTTGCACGGATTCCGCTTAGAAGGTATATATGGCATGTTGGGCAACAGAATATTGAAGTGCACAGATTTACATCCTCAGTCAAAGGCGTACGCACAAGAAGTTACCAGTCGTGATCCCATTTGAAACGTGTAGGGCAGACATTGTGTTTAGCTCGAGTTTGACCTTCAGGGTTAAATTTGCAGCTAATTTCTAATAGGAACTGTTTTATGAGATCTTACTGCGATAGAAACGCATGAAAACAAGAAAAGTAAAGTCATTAACAAAAACTGAAGACTAAAGAGGTAATTAGTAAGGATTAGTAAAGACTGTCTGGCGATGCCTTTTGGGTGTTGCGCCTATCTACCTTCATGGTTACAACATGGAATAGGCTCTAACGTTGAGGTGATGCCTCTACTACACTGATTCCATTATATCCTTATCTTCCTCCACCATACCTTACCTTAACTTGCATTACCTCATCTAACTTAAACATGCCGTAATAAAATTTCTTACCGTAACTAATACCCTAATATCCTTTGCCTTGAATTATATATTTACTATCTCATTACCTTCACTTGTAAATGTTTGCAAATCTTTAAGCTACGACCAAACGATCTAGAAAATGACATGAACGATCTAAGGAAGGATTGTGCAAACTGAGAAATCTCTTCAGTGACGACTCAAATGTGTATGTAAGAAAAAAACAATGTTTGAGAAGTTGTTTCCTCACTGTCCAGTATTTCATCAAGCGAAATTCGAGCGAAGTCAACTTGCAGAACGCACATGAGCAGCAAGGAACAACGCACCTTCATCTTTCAAAATAGTTTTGTAATATGCAAGCAAATTTCTTGCTTTTAATTCATCTTTTAAAGTTACTGATTTGAATCTTAAATAGGAGACGTTCTTATATATATTTCTACAGGAACAATTAAGACGCCTAAATAAAATTAGTATTTGAACGGGACCGTTGATACGTGCTTAGGAGTCAACGAATTATAATCTAATACTCTACTGCCCTGCCATGGCAAAAGGAAGCAAGTCCAGTTTAAGGTTAAAATGACATATCGGTATCATTTTGGTTCAAGAAGCAAGTCCAACACAATCGACTATATAAATAGTTATTATTGCATGTAGTTCTGGTGGAAAAGCAGAGGCAGAAAGAATCATGTCAAAGTAGTACTGGAAAATTCCAAGGCAAAAAGAAGCAAGTCCATGCGTAGGCCTATGCATCAACCAATTGTACGCGTAAATTCAGACCGATTTTCAGGCCTGAGTTGTTTTTCGCATTTTCTCAGAAACTAAAATCTGTGACTTGCTTCCTTTTGCCAAAGCAGGGCAGTATTATAGGCCTACAGATATAGAAACGGAGCAGCCATTATTGCGCTAACCGTTAAAAACAGCCGTAGGTTATGACTTACTTATTTACTTAACCTCGGCATATAAGGGCGGACTACACTACCTCGCCATGCACTTCGTCTTGCCAAAAAAAGTTAGCAACTTAGCCAGTGCTATCATTTAGTAGTCGAATTTGCTAGCGATTGGAGTAGAAATCTCGAAATGTCTTTTTGCACGGGGGAGTATTCATTCGGTTTGACAATCTAGCACCCTTAACAAAAGATTACTGCTCACCGCCTTCAATCTTATAGGAATAATAGGATATAGAGTATGAGAGCCTGACATGAACTGCTGGTAAGTTAACGAACAAGAACACTGGAAGAATATAAGTCAGTCAAAAAGAAACGAGAATGGAACTGAATGCATCATATTTAAACCGAAATTCTCTTAGTGTGTTACTGTCGGTCTGAAGAAATTGAAGAAGCGAAGATGACCTTTATATTCATTGAGCAACAGGTGTTCGCAGGTAGTAGTCGTATGCAAAGCTACTTGACTTATTGCTATGAGCGCTTCTGATAGTGTATTACTGTTAGAAGCGCTTTATAAATGTCTAAATACAATACAATATGAACTCGTACGACAGAATTTACAGATTTGTTTCACTCATAATAATTATTAAGATCACGTTTTCATGATTTAGTAATTGCTTAATTTATAGTTGTTTTTGCAAACAGAATTGAATTTTTCTCACGCTGGTGATAACGTAAGAATGTAGTTTTAAGGCGTTCATTTAATTCATTCTGTCATTCACTCATGACGAAAATTTATATAGCGACCCTTCCTAGGGTGGTCCTTATTTTTCAACTATCAAAATTCCACCGTCCCACCCTCCAAATAGGTTCTCCCTTGGTAGAAACTACTTGGTATAAAATTTCTTTAATATTGGTCAATGTTTAGGGTATGCTCAATCCACTTGAAATATTTGCTTATTTCCTGAAATCGCAAAAACAAAAGGCTTCCGATTTGATATGATCAATATATCGAACGCAGTGCAGTAGTGTAAATGGTCAAGCACAATAGCGCCTTCTACTACGTTTAGTTCATAGTACAGATCCATTCTGCTCTTTGAGTCCAGTCCCAGCAGTGTGGTACGAAACAGAAGCCAGACCCTGGAGGACAGATAGCCACTATCGTGGTACAGCTTGCGGTGTTCCTTGATGACAAGAAGAGCAAATTGAGCTACCCCTAATCTTTTGTCAGCAAATCATTTTATTCTTGCATCAGTGCTACGTCTCGTTCTGCAGTATCGTCAACAACACGAAGGTCGAACACCGTCTTCTGCTTGAGGATAGTCTGGATTTGTCAGCAAGACC
>JACEVL010004399.1:0-10194 GCA_020284085.1 Aporrectodea caliginosa
ATAACATGATGGATTCTGAAAATTAGAAAGCAATTACAGGCAAAGCCCAAGAGGCAAAAGTTCTGTGAGGTGCTGAGTTAAAACCAAACTGTTGAATTAGATTTTGGAACTCTTTCTTTGAATCTGCTTGATCTGCTTTGTCACTTATGTCGTTGTCGGCTGACGACCTGCTTATGGACCGAGTATGGGGAGCTGGATACTCAATATGGCCAGTTGTATGTTACAAACACGCCAAGCACGGCGTAGAAAGTCGATGATGGGGCAGATTAGCCACCAGGGCAATAGAAGGCGAACAGTATCAGTGAATGAAAGATAGCTAGAGGAATGACCTTGACCCTGAGGGAGTCCTTGTGATGCACCACAATTCCTCTGAGGTTCTGAGCTGGAACATCTTCTGGGACATCATCAGTGGACGACAAATGCCACAATTTTATGAGAGTAAGTAATGTCCAGGCCGTGGGCGGTTATGGTATTTGCAATGTCCAGGAACGTTTTGTTCCACGTAGCCACAGTTGTAGTAGGTCATGTCAGGTGTACAGGAGATGGACAAACTGCCTTCTCAGAAACCAGTCGCCTCAGGTACAGCCTGAAAGAATCTTACGTACACTACGTTGGATGACAAGACGAGAGCGATCGATTGCACACAGCTCCTATGATGCTCACATGTGGGCAAAGTCACAAATTGAAATCACAAATCCAAAGCAGATGAGACCAACAGTCAGAGTAACTTAAAAATACTGGTAACAGAGTTTTACAAGAATCACTTTCCGCCAAAATTATTGAAAACTGCAAAAAGATAGAGGTCGAGCTTCACACACTGAAGTGCACAAATATCAACCAATGCTGTTTGTGTCTGACTGGTTTGTTAAATAATAAATAACCTTTTATTTTGTAGCATGCCAAACCAAATCAAATTACCAGAAATTCCTCCTGAGTAACTTCACCTTTTAATTCTTTCTTTTTTAGCATCTAAAAAATTGATATCAAACACTGCTTAGAGATTAGTCTAAATAATTAACATGGTCCATGGTCAATGCAATAACTTTTAAGCAAAAAGACATTATTAAATTTCTTCTAATTAATGGTTTAAATAATATTAATATTTAAATATTAAATTGGTTTAGTACTTATCTCGTTTCACACACTGAGTCAGTATATTTTAATTGTATTGTATTTGATGATTTATAAAGCGCTTCTAAGAGCATAAGGCTTTCAGAAGCGCTCCCAGTGCGAGGTACCTGAGAGAAAAGGAAGGTTTTAAGGTGAGAGAAAAAGGTACATATGCCACCAGAGAGGATGGTAGAGCATAGAGAAGGGAGAAATCCATTCCACAGAGGCAGGTAAAAAAGCTGGACTGAGCCATTGTGGTCCAAACACGGGGAAGGAAAAGGTCAAGCCGGTTAGCAGATCTGAGAGGACGCAATGACATAACAGAGAGGGGACGGAGAATTTGGTGACAAAGATATTTTGGAGCAAGACCCAGTTGAGATTTGAGCATGAGAATGAGAACTTTGAATTGGATGTGCACAGAGAGAGGTAGCCAATGAAGTTGTTCAGGAATAAATGTAGAGATGTGAGAGAAGTGAGGAAGGCGACCAATAAGTCTTACAGCAGCATTCAGTACATACTGGAGCAGGGTCGGACTGGCTTGCAAAAGCGGCCCGGGAAATCTGGTGATGGGCGGTCCACATTATCGAGGTCCGAAGGCGTGAAACCTTTCAGGATAATCAGATAAGGGGTCAAATGTTGCCCCATCCGCCAATGTTTTTTGTAACATTTGACATAAAATGAAGGACTTTTAAGTCATCAATGGACCAAACGGCATAAATATTGTTACATGAATATTAAAAGATTAACAAATAAACACATGCCTTTTAATTTCTGATTTATCAATAATTCTTAATTATGTTTGGAAGCAACTGCATGCTGCATTATGTAGTGCACTGTGCACAATTTGGTTTATTTAAAAAACTTAGCGTCATGATAGAATTATTAGACACAACCTCACAATCACACGAGCAGTTTTTTCATCGTATCACTAGTTGACGCCAGGACGTCAACGATGTTATCATAATTAACTCTGAGAAGATCCTTTTCACAAGCCATCAGCATGAAAGACTCTAATTAACTTGACTGACTTAGTAAATTTCTTAATATGCTCAAAATGCATTTCAATTTCGAAAATGACCTCTCAAGGGCAACTTGTGAATAATGTCAACACGAATTTGTAAGCCAAAAGCAAATTTGAATAGGCCTAAGTTAGATTACGTAAATTGAATTTAAGGAGAACGTGGTACAGCAAACAATAATTTGCATTTATTTCTGTAGCTGGTGTTGATTTCTGCCATCGGGACTGTTACACTTTCTAGACTAGGCCTACTGTATGTCTCTTATTTTAATGTCAAATGGCAAATTATAGTTTTCTTTAAGAGCAGTTTTTCAAATTTTTTGCAAAGTCCAATAATTCCGTTTGCACCTGCTCTTTTGTTACACTGTCATCAAATCTTCTGGGCAACTCACTCAGGTGCTTTAGCCTATCACTGGGAATATCGAAATTTCAGCAAAATTGTTTGGATCTAAACAAGACAAATCATCATAAAGGCTACCGTGCTCAAAACGTACTAATAACTTGATCCATTACCATGTTGTGAACGTTTACTTGAAATTTATCTTTCGACTTTTCGATTGGCTGGTCTTTATAAGATTCTTCTGGCAATTTCTTTCTTGATCTAATTCTTTTCTGTTTCAAAGCAGTCTCAAAACAATCAATGGAGAGATTTCTTTTTTCTAGTCCACTGTTGGTCAGTTCTGAAAAATGTGTCGCTGCTTCAAAAAATGAGATCAAAAGTTCTATGTAGGCCTATTTTGTTTAATTTATTGATAGTAGCTTGAACCATCATAATAGGCTCATAGGATGTCCATATGCCGTTCGTTTGCAAATGTTGAGATAGCGGAGTTTTTGTTCAAACATTGTCGAAAACAATTGCGCTTTCAGAATACATTCAAAACTTGTCAAAGAATCCAGGAGAGTTTCCGCTCTATTATACCGGACATCATTATTAAACTAGAATTAGAAGTAGAATATCAATAATAAGGATGGATTGGAAATATCATAATATTTTTAATCATATTTTTAAATTCTGGGCTCCGACCTATCGGCCCACCGGGAATCTCCCGGTGTCCCGCCGGCCCAGTCCAAGCCTGTACTGGAGGACTCGCTGGGATATCATTCTATTCCGGTGATACCTACATCTACATTTCATTTGACAGTTTGACTTGTCATTCATCTACAGTGCAGCTGTTGTCCAAGTGCTGCCTTTGAGGAACTGCAAACATGGATAGTGGTCAATAAACTCTTAGTCAATGAAATGTTCCTCTAATTTTTGTGTTTGGCTTTTGAGCGGTGATTTAGAAGTTTTGGAGTTTACGATTACGAACCAATACATGCTGTAAGAAAGCAATAAGAACTTGTAAGGACTACCTCAATGATGTCCTTGTTTGTACGACTCTCGTGTGGCTCACTGTATTCTGTGTATTTCAGAAGTACTTTGTCCATGTCGGAGCTAGCATATTGAAAAAGTTTATTGGAGCTGTTGAAAACAATCATTGCTATCTCACAGTCACACAATACGCTCAGTTCGTATGCTTTCTTCATCAGGCCAAACTTCCGCTTTGTAAAGGTCACCTAAAAACGACACCAGCAACTTAAAGAAACTTCAAACATATCGAGTACAGACAATGAGGGAGGACCAACAGATGATTAAAATCTGGTCTGAAACTTAGATCAGTTACAGAAGATAATTAGCACATGAAAACCAGCTGCCTAATTAGTCTGCCAAAACGTGGTAGTATTGGCCAAACATTGATTGATTATAGATCTTTGATGACATTTTGATTAATTATTATCAACTCTTAGGATTAAAGCATTCAATGCATTTTTTTTGACATGGCTATTCTCTGCTATACTAAGATCTTGCTGGCTGAAGATGACGCAAACAGCATTTTTTGCATTAGAATGCTGAACAAGCTATATTGATATGTCATCAGGCACCATATATATATATATATATATATATATATATATTATATATATAATATATATATATATATATATATATATATATGGCTAGAAGTAGTCTCCCAGGTTAATATCAACAACCGAAAATAGTAACCAAAATAATATCTGGTAATACTAGAAAAAAACACATGTAAATCAGAACGTTATGTCATGCAAATAGAAATCACTAAAACTTGAATAAACCTGAGAGACCTGGATACTGCAAAAGATGGACATAGAACAAGCACATGTTAGAATGTATTGCAAAAGAAAGTTTACTGAATTTAAGCACACCAACGAGTAATCTCCACATAGAATGTTTAAAAACACAGTTGATATCAGTTATCAGGGTCAATTTGCAAATGGTGCCAGATGACAGACAAAGTCTGACAAATAATTATAAGAGAGCAGGAAGAAAAAGAAATCATGTAAACAATAGTGAAATAAAAGTGAAGCAGGAATGTAGAGCATGAAAGGCTAAAACTGAGCGATTAGCTTACAGGCCAAGAGTGATGATGGTCACTACAGTGATAATGATGATGACAAAGGTTGACATTACTGACCTGTCTATTTCGCTCCTCCCCAATGCGTGATATTGTTATCTTCTTTCGCCCCATCTTTCATCTCATCAGACTGAAAGCATTTCTTTTTCATAACAAACTGGTCCAGAATGAGTCAGGCACCAGTAAGCAATGCTGTTGGTCGTTCTGTGAACACAATCCAGCAGAAAGCTCTGAGGAACGAACAGCTCAGCCGACCAACAACCAACCAACCAGTTCTGTAGAATAAGTAAACACAGAGGTGACAGGTAATGGTGCAATGAGTTAAACTCAGTTTCATAACTGGACCCAGCACATTCCATGCACTGACTCTGCAGTCTAGTTCGGCACAATGTCCAGTTTGAGAAAATCCCCAATGCACCGTTAACTATCAGTGTCCCTCCCTTCCTCCTTCCTCTCTCTCTCTCTCTCTCTCTCTCTCTCTCTCTCTCTCTCTCTCTCTCTCTCTCTCTCTCTCTCTCTCTCTCTCTCTCTCTCTCTCTCTCTCTCTCTCTCTCTCTCTCTCTCTCTCTCTCTCTCTCTCTCTCTCTCTCTCTCTCTCTCTCTCTCTCTCTCTCTATCTCTCTGTCTCTCTCTCTCTCTCTGTCTCTCTGTCTCTCTGTCTCTCTGTCTCTCTCTCTCTCTCTCTCTCTCTCTCTCTCTCTCTCTCTCTCTCTCTCTCTCTCTCTCTCTCTCTCTCTCTCTCTCTCATCTATCCCTCCCTCCATCAAGGCTCTGTTGCTCCACATAACCTTGCGACCATGAAAGTGATCTCTCTCATGTTACTCAATCTCTGTCATTTCATCTGATGGACACAGTATTTGAACTGAATCTGAACAGGTGAAAAGACTCTGCACCTATATTGTCTGAATTCTCTTTCTTTCCTAGTTTAGTAGGGTCTATAGGTACAAGTACAATGTCACACTATATGTTATATGTCAGGACACTTCTTTTGCTTCTCTGCCCCTCTGCAGGCAGGTTCAAATGTCTGACATTGCCACTCCTCTCACTGTTGAGACTCTTCTTTCAGCTTTCACTATACATCTGTCATAAATAATCCAATCCAGCATCATCTGTCTTGGTCTTCCTCTTGTCCGCCTCCATTCCATTTTTCCTTCATTGACCATTCTTAGAATAAGTGAGTTTTCTCTCAGTGTGTGTCCGATCCATTTCCTTTGTGTCTCTCTTATTGCTTGTATCAGGACTCTTTCTTTTCCAATCCATCACATCACTTCTTCATTTGTTTTATATTCCATCCAGCTGATTTTATCCATTCTTCTCCATGTCTACATTTAAATGCACAAAAGTATAATGTTCATTACTTGAGCAATGATTATTAGGCAGTCAAATGATCTGAATCTTATTGTTTGAGCTTGCAATGAAAGGACAAAGAGTGACCTGAATGAACTAAGACTGAGGCAAAAACCTAAGACCAAAAACACCGAGCGCACCCTCTGCTGCTCAGAGTAACTGAATGGAGGCAGATGAGCGCTTGAGCAGCCAACTGCAAGGCAGATAATTAACCAAACCAGTGCATTGCAAGATGGATCAGAAAACAAGCAGACGAAAGCAGAGCTGCCAGTTCAGCTACACAGATGGCAAAAATTTACGGCCAATCTAGTCTGGATTATATGGCTTCAATAGCAACCCTGCTCGAGGTTTATGGTCAGGGTCAGCATTTCTACATCGCATATGCGGGCTTAACATTGCTGAGTAGAATGAACAGAGTATCAACTTTACTTGTGTGATACTAATTGTTAATCCATTCAGCGAGACTTAATGACTGATCCAATATATCCACCACTTCTGCAAGAACTGCATTCTGCCTTTCCTGGATAGACTGTATTGCTGCCTGCAGGCATGCGATCAGCTAATGCTATGCTAATGATCTACAACTAGCAGATGTTTGGCAGTTGGTAACAGGTGGCTTAGAGCAGCAGCAGCAGCAGCAGCAGCAGCCAGGCACATCGGTTGATTTACGTCATTCTACTGGCTTAGCAGCCTTGCTTTCTTTCAGTCGTCAGTGAACATTGGCACTCTTTAACACTTTAACGATGAGCTGCATTGGTTTCCCAGTTGCTTTTAGTACACTCTTGTCGTTAAAGGGTTAACCATAATGCATGGCATCGAAGCTCAATCCATTTAAACCCATTTATGCCATAAGATGTCTTTAAGAGAAACTTTCCTTATTAACAGTGCTTAAAATTTTCAACCTGGTCATTTGATTCATCAAATGGCAAATGTATTGCAGCCAACTAATTCATCAAATCCAATCTAACTCCAATCTAAAATTTACAGAGAAGTACAATGAAGAACATTTCTTTTCTTTTGCCAAACTGACTGACAACCTGGCCAGCAAAAATGTGGATAGGTTATTATATTAGATTTAATTTCTGGGTAGACACTGTTGAGAAGAGAAATGTTTTATCCTGGTCAGTGGTCACTGGTGGTCTCTCTATCTTGTTGTTATCCTGAACTGAATGACTAAATGAATGACTAACTGCTGGTCAAGTCAGTCAGTTGGGCAAGTGCAGTCATGCTCCTGTGTCTTGAGGCTTAAGCATTACTTGCCACAAATGTAACAGAGTGCATCACACCCGTTGCTACAGTAACAAGACATTTCTTGTAATTAATCGTTCTGTAGACAATAAATGCTATTGTTAAGTGCTCACACAATGCTACCTATGCCAGCACAAGACATGCACTGGTCAACATATGAACAAACTGTCTATTGTTTGATTTAAGAAATTTAAGCCAGAGTTTATTTGTCATGTAAAAGTAATATTAGGTTCAAGAGCACGAAATGTTCGCATGATATGGGGTACAAGATGTCCAAAGTTGTCCAGCTATTAGGTTCCAGAGCAGAGCCTGGATGCCAACAATTTCAGTGGTAATAAAATACAGCCCGTAAAAACAAAGTTTTTTACTATATCCATCTACTATCCAATAATGCGTCTTATGAAGCAGTTACCTCTACAAATATATAGTCCGCGTTTATTTTACGACATAGCGTGCGTTTAATGATGCAGCGCGCCCGTTTCTGTTCTGTCGTGCCAATGGCAACGCTGGCCAATGGCAACGCTGCGTATCGGAAAACTTGATTCCCCGATTCGAAAAGTTGAGTCCCCGATTCTATAAGCTAGCCTTTTTGGGGGAGCTGAAATTTTTATAGAATGAAGTGTCTGCGAGGGCGAGTCTATCTGCCAAGTTTCATGACGATTGAATGATTGTAAGTGATCGAATGAGTCGTCGCAAGATTTGACTTTTTAGCCTGTGGCTCAAACATACATACATTCAAGATTTCCGTAAGTTAAAGTAGATGGATAATAAAATACAGCCCGTAAAACAAAGTTTTTACTATATCCATCTAGTATCCTATAATGCGTCTTATGAAGCAGTTACCTCTACAAATATATAGTCCGCGTTCATTTTACGACATAGCATGCGTTTAATGAAGCAGCGCGCCCGTTTCTGTTGCGGCCAATGGCAACGCTGGCCAATATAACGCTGCGTATCGGAAAAGGGGATTCCCCGATTCGAAAAGTTGAGTCCCCGATTCTATAAGCTAGCCTTTTGGGGAGCTGAAATTTTGATAGAATGAAGTGTCTGCGAGGGCGAGTCTATCTGCCAAGTTTCATGACGATTGAATGATTGTAAGTGATCGAATTAGTCGTCGCAAGATTTGATTTTTTAGCCTGTGGCTCAAGCAATCAATCAAGCAAGCAAGATTCATTACAAGTTAAACTAGATGGATAAAATACAGCCCGTAAAACAAAGTTTTTACTATATCCATCTAGTATCCTATAATGGGTCTTATGAAGCAGTTACCTCTACAAATATATAGTCCGCGTTCATTTTACGACATAGCGATGCGTTTAATGAGGCAGCGCGCCACCCGTTTCTGTTGCGGCCAATGGCAACGCTGGCCAATGGCAACGCTGCGTATCGGAAAAGGGGATTCCCCGATTCGAAAAGTTGAGTCCCCGATTCTACAGCTAGCCTTTTTGGGGAGCTGAAATTTTATAGAATGAAGTGTCTGCGAGGTCGAGTCTATCTGCCAAGTTTCACGACGATTGAATGATTGTAAGTGATCGAATTAGTCGTCGCAAGATTTGACTTTTTAGCCTGTGGCTCAAACATTCAAGCAAGCAAGCAAGATTTCCATAAGTTAAACTAGATGGATAATAAAAATACAGCCCGTAAAAACAAAGTTTTTTACTATATCCATCTAGTATCCTATAATGCGTCTTATGAAGCAGTTACCTCTACAAATATATAGTCCGCGTTCATTTTACAACATAGCGTCCGTTTAATGAGGCAGCGCGCCCGTTTCTGTTGCGGCCAATGGCAACGCTGGCCAATGGCAACGCTGCGTATCGGAAAAGAAGATTCCCCGATTCGAAAAGTTGAGTCCCCCGATTCTATAAGCTAGCCTTTTTTGGGAGAGCTGAAATTTTTGATAGAATGAAGTGTCTGCGAGGGCGAGTCTATCTGCCAAGTTTCACGACGATTGAATGATTGTAAGTGATCGAATTAGTCGTCGCAAGATTTGACTTTTAGCCTGTGGCTCAACAAATCAATCAAGCAAGCAAGATTCCCGCAAGTTAAACTAGATGGATAATAAAAATACAGCCCGTAAAAACAAAGTTTTTACTATATCCATCTACTATCCTATAATCGTCTTATGAAGCAGTTACCTCTACAAATATATAATCCGCGTTCATTTTACAATATAGCGTCCGTTTAATGAGGCAGCGCACCCATTGTCTATTGCGGCCAATGGCAACGCCTGGCCAATCACAGCGCTCCGTATCGGAAAAGAGGTTCCCGATTCGAAAGTTTAGTCCCCGGGTTCTATAAGCTAGCCTTTTTAGAGCTGAAATTTTGATAGAATGAAATGTCTGCGAGGGCCCGTCAAGGGAATTTCACCAAAATTTAAGATTGTTAAATAAACAATTAATCGCCCCAAGATTTGACTTTTTGGCCCGTGGCTCAAACATTCAAAATTCAAGCAAAAGGGGCCCAAAAAAAAAGATTTCCAAAAATTAAAGTAGATGGATAAAAAAACAGTTAATTAAACATGTTATAGAACATTAAAGGAAGTGAAACGAGTTGTGTCAGCTTCACTGGTGGTCAACTACTGTTATCTCGTACTATAAATTAGATCAGCTTGAGGCGCACTGTTAACTTAAATTAACCTTTTGCCGGTACTACTTTTGTCTGCATTTTTTTTACAGTTTCCATTGTTTAATAATGCTATTGTGACTATTGGTAGTAGTAGAGATATAGCCGGCATATGGAAAACGGACAAATGAAACCCAGGGCCAGTTTATGGACAAATGAAATCTAGGGCCAGTTCATGGAGAAATTAAATCCAGGGCCAGTTCATGAACAAATGAAACTCAGGGTCAGTTCATGAACAAATGAAACCCAGGGTCAGTTTATGGACAAATGAAACCCAGGGTCAGTTTATGGACAAATGAAACCCAGGGCCCGTTTATGGAAAAAATGAAACCCAGGGTCAGTTTATGGACAAATGAAACCCAGGGTCAGTTTATGGACAAATGAAACCCAGGGCAGTTTATGGACAAATGAAAC